>APFE030336986.1:69889-117461 GCA_000404065.3 Pinus taeda
TTGAAAATGGGCAAATGGAAGGTTGTAACTCCTAATTTCAAGGGCTAAATTTACCTTTTTTACCCTCTCCCTTAAAAATAAGGTGGGCTATTTGAGGTGATTTGTAAAAATGTACTATGATACAAAATATTCGCCCACTAAAAATTTAAAACCCCTTAATTTCGCCAAAGGGCGAACATTCACCCCTAAAATTTTCTATGCTTTTCGATTTCATAGGTGAGTTCCATGATCAATCTGGTTGCTTCTTCATTATTTGGTATTTTTGTTAAAGAAAATAGATAGCTCAGCAACATCGTGGCACTGACATGGCTACTTGTATAATTTATGTTTTCTCATATATAAATTTAATATTTTTCCGGATTACTCATATCTTAGTTTTTGCAATCAATTTGACTAACAAAATTCAATGCAAGTAATCTGTAATCTGTATATGGAAGAACAAAATTACTCTTCTCACAAATCCCTCTTCTCTGAAATTAATATTATGATCTTGGATTCGCAGCCTCTGGTTTAGGGTTACCCTTTCTTGCTCCCTGGTTTCAACCTAAAGTGTATTTGGATATCTCTCATGGTGCTAATTTTGCTTCCACTGGAAGTGGCTTTCTTGATTCCACTCTTCAACACTTGGTAACAATTGATTCATTTTGACATTGGGTTTTCTTTAAAGATCACAGTATATGCCTGTTTTGGATGATCACAGTATATGCCTGTTTTGGTTTTCTTGCCTGTTTTGGATGATCTTTTCTGATTATCTGAGTTTTGATAATAAAAAAATTTAGAACGTCGTTCCCTTTGAGCGCCAGGTGAAGGAGTTCGGAAATTTCTTTCATATGCTACGAGAATGATTCTGGTTATTCTACAAAATATTTTTTTGTCTAATGTTGTTCTGATTCTGGTTATTCTGCAAAATATTTTTTTGTCTAATGTTGTTCTTGCAATCAACGTTGGAGCCAACAATATTGTGGGGAATTACATGGTGAACGAGTCTCTGCAGGCGACCGTTGGCCCTCAACTATTTGTGGAGTCACTAGTAAAAGCTTATGAAAACTATTTGCTGGTAAGTGTTAGTGCAGGCTCTGTTTGTAAAAACTATTTGCTGGGAAGTATCAGTACCAATTTTTTGGGAGATTTTATGTGAATTCATAGAATTTTTAATAAATTTATAAGCATATGAGTACACCTTATTCCAGAATTTGTTGAGGTGAGGCGATTTATTAGCTCATAAAATTTAGAAATGTTCATCTATGTGAATAACTACGATTTCATGCTCAACCTAATTAACCATGGAAAGGCATTAGGTAATTATCACTGGACAACAATGAATATATAAAATAGTTTTAGGGATTTCGGAGGACATTTTTGATAATGAATTACACCTGATAGTTTGATAATGTTATTTTTCCAAAAAAAAATCGTAACAAACATTTAACTGGTTAAATCCATTAAATTTTCCCCAAAATTATCTTCTCTGAAATTTTTTTTTTTAACATATGTTTTTGATGAACTGATGATATATGAATGGGTATGCAGGTTTTAGTGATACAGTTTCGGCGTGCTGTGGAGATGGGCCATAGAATGGTCGTGTAGGTTGTGGGTTAGATCCAGGGTGCTCAATCTGGAAGGATCCCAAGGAATATGTTTACTGGGACAAATTTCAGCCAACTGAGAGAGTACAGTGGATGATTGCAGAGGAGGTTTTGGGCGGGGATTCTTCTTTTGTTTCTCCCATGAATCTCAGAGGCTTGATCCAGTACACAAAGCCCACCCCTTGCCCTTTTTGATCCTTCGTTTACGAAATAAATTATAACCTAAATTATTCATTAATCGAGCATGTCCAAAGATATCAATCAACAATCCAGCGGTATATATATGTGATGCTTATTGGTGCAAATTTTCATTTTTTCACAAACACATAATAGCGAATAGATTTACCTTAAATTATTCAACGTCCAAAGATATCAATCAACATTCCAGCTGTATAGGTATATCTGTGACGTTTACTAATGAAAATTTTAATTTTTCACAAATAGCAAAATCTCTGTTAGGGTCTACCAGGAAGAGTTGGGGTAGTGTAGGTGACCGGGCTGATTGAACCAATATGTCTTCTAGAAAAATTCAACAATTCCAATTTAATAATCCTATCGGCCTCTCTTTGTACCTTTTGGGACAATCACTAGTTATATATTGATTGGAAGGCTTCTGACAACTGTCACTTCTTTCCATTAGATCCCCTTCAGGCCTTTGGGATACCTACTACTTTCTTATATTATATAGTTGGGGCTTGCTACTTGTTGGCATGTTGGGGTAAACAAACTTGATGTATTTTTTTTATCTCGCATTTGGAGTCTACTGAATAAGAAATAAATTTGATAGCTTGACAAAAGTGGTAGAGAAAGGATTAATCTCTCCTACCTTGACAGGACTGGTGGTCAAGATCAACACCTACAAGAACTTTGTTGTGGAATATTATCAAAAGTAATAGAAGGATATGAAAGAATGTACAGTAAGAACCTTGAAAAACACGACCACTGAAACTTGCAACATTGTTTGTAGGAAAAGAAAATTATGTTTCTTTTTTCCAAACATGTATGTTAGTATATTATAGTTTAATGAATATGTTTTCCTATTATCATATATGGTTTCACACTTTAACAAAACATTCACCAAGACTTCTCAATGTTTTATTATTTAGTGAAAAATTTGCCAAGAGCTTACAAGATTTTATAATTCATTGAAATATTCACCATGACTTTACAAGATAATATAATCTAGTGAGATATTCACCAAAAACATTATATATACATATTATATTATTGATAAAATCGCCTCCCAATTTTCCTATGTATCATGGAGATTCACCCATTTATTATACATATAAATTTAGGGTGGTTCTTAAAATTTTCCCTACTCCTTCCTCGCCCAACTGATGATAATGAAACTTGTACAATTTATTTTTCTGATAGTAGCAGTAGTAGCAACAATACCAGCATTCTAAACAGTCCATATACAGACAAGTTATGGGCCATGAGTATTGAAAAATTGGGAACACATGATGGCTTAAGGACCAAGTGTATCTCAGTCATCCAAAACAATGAAGAACGCATGATTTCGAGTTTTTTGAAGTTCAAGGGCACACATAACGATGTTGAGTATGAAGCACTCATGCTGAACACACAAAGGACCAACACTATGAATGAACAAAGCAACTTGGGAACCTACCATGATCCGAAGATGGCCAATCTTGGTACAAGCTACACACTACAACAACAGAAAATCATTGAGCGCTTGATCAAACAGTACTGAGATGGGTCTGTACGAGTAGATGATAGCTTGAGTACACACTACACGCGAGTAATCCAACATGATATTCCAGGTAAAGGAGGAGACAATCCATTGCAGCAAAGAACATGTAACACATACATGTTGTTTGCTCTCCTTTCACCGAAAATATTGACTAACATTTTAAGTGTTTGGATTACTTGCAAAGTTTGTCATCATACATGGTTTTCTAACTTAAATCCTGCACGTAAGAAATCTAGGAAAATCCTCTTACGCATTGACTTCAGAAACTTGAACCCTTCCCAGAATAAAAACAACGACCTTGTGCCATCACCTGAGCCCATGTTGCACACAGTACCTAAAACAATGGTGTTGTCTTCACTTGAAGGTCTTCTGGAATGCCACCAGGTTCCAGCAGCGAAACCTAGTGGACTTGCACTGGTCATTTGCAATCTCTGGGAAGAAGGATTGAAAACCTTCCTGCCAATGGCCAAGATCTCAAACATTATTTTCAGTAGGTCGGTCCACACCTGCGCCATGTACATATTCTACTTGCTTCCTGTTGTTTCATTTGGTTTGTTTTACTTATTATCCTTGTTTTTGATTTGTTTTATTTTGCTTACTGTTTTTGTTCATGTTTGTTTTGTTTGTTTGATATATTACTGTTTTTGTTTTCGGAAATAAGTGTTTCCAACTACTACGTCTTGGCTTTTGAATAGAGTATGTGGCTAAAATTTGAGGAAACTTGTGACACTACAACACTTGGCCAATCTTGTGTCCGCCTTCTCTGTGCTTAGTTGTAACTTTTGGCTGATGAAGTCCTCACAGAAAATATGAACCATCTGTAAGGGAAGTTTCGGTCCAACCATGAACCAGTGTCCACACTGGGAAGCCCCATGCCTATACTCAGCCTTCTACTCTATGCGTTCAAGCTCATCCAAATAGTAGAAACAGAGAAGGGGAAATCTCAATGAGAAAACCTATGTCAGAGGTCTTACATGCTTCGCTAAAGGAACAATCTCTTTTGCTCTCAATAAGTCGAGATCCCTCTTTTGCCCCAAAAGTAAATAAGTGCCTATGCACATTCTTCTTGAGAAATACAAAGGCGAAAGAAGAGAAAGGCTTCCTACGCAGAGAGGTGATGCATGCAACTCCACTGGGGTATTGACCAAGCTCACTCGCAGTGATGCAATGTGTGTGTTCCTACGTGACTCCGTCGGGGTACTGTCCAGGCCTGCTGGCAGTGGAGAAACACCAAAGATGAAATATTATACTCTGTAAATCTTCAACTTGGGAGCTAAACTACCCTTCCTAGATTCGAAACACTGAGATCTAAGATGACCTTTGATTTTGTTTGATTGAGTTGGAAAAGGGTGAACCATGTATGTCCATGGGGTAAATGGGAAACTGAAGTAACCCGCACAGTGATTCAATACTCCCTGAAAGACCAAGGCCTTGTGCTAGCAATGAACTAAAGCAGAGAAGATGGAATTCTACTAGTGCGTTGTCATGTTGTAGCGGCTACAACCACCCTCCAATATTTTTTCCTGCACCAATTTCAGAGCTTCCCTTGAAGAGTTTCACTTGATGACTGCTCACACTTGGGTTCACTCCGTGAGCTCGTGTGAGTTTTTACATCCACCTTGCTTGTTCATTGCATTCAAGTCTCTACATGTTGATGTCTAAGTCATACTTGCGACCATGTTCTGGTTATGCTCAAAGTCTTCGTTTCGTATGTGCTTGTTGTGTTCACTATGAAAGCATCTGTTGCACTCACACATGAATCACATTCACTGTTGCTTAAGCATCATCAATAAATGATCATTCACAAGTGTTGCACTTGTCACTTACACTGTCAGTCAATCATGTTGAACATGTGTGTCTAGATGGTTTGGTCATTTTGTCGTCAAGTCATGCAAGTGTGTGTTCGTATGATCACCTATGTATCTTTCAATTCTCACACACTTAACCATTTTTTCTGAAATTCTGATGACCAGACTCCCATCTGATAGCCGGACCATCAGCCTGCTATCGAATCAATCGACTGTCAACTAGAACAATGCAAAAGCACCAATGTAGTCTTTTCAAGTTGTGCTTCCTGCAAGAAATTCAATCAACTCTCATGCTGGCCACCTGGACAGTCAAACTCAAGAGTCACCCTAGGACTGACTCCACCAAAATTTTTCCAGAGGCCACTATCCTCACCCGCTCAACTGATTGATGAAATTGCGCAAACATGGCGGATAGACACCAAGTGCCCATCCCTGTCTCTCTTAGAAAATTGTGTAGTTTTCCGAGTCAGTGATCCCAATAGTCGTCCAACTGTTCATCTCAGAAATTGCACAGTGTTCATGAGCAAGCCTTCTGCTGCCCATTAGTCTGCTCATCTCAAAAATTGTGTAGAGATGATCAGCAGGTCGGCTTCCTGATGTCAATGTAGCTTTCCTTGCCAGTAGCCGCTAGTAGGAGACTACCAATTCGCATAGGAATTGTGCAGTTTTTTATGCCAGTGACTCCAGTAGCCAACTAGTAGCTCCCTCTAGGAATTGTGTAGTTTTCGCTGCCAGTGACCCAGCAGCCAAATGGAAGTTCCCTCTGGGAATTGCCCAATATTGACTGCAAGTGACCCAGCAGTCAACTGGCAATTCCCTCTAGGAATTGTGCAATTTTGGCTGCCAGTTTCCTAGGAAGTTCCCCAAAAAAACTATGCAATCCCTTCCTACTGACCCTTCATGCAAACCGACCTATTCCTCTAGAAAATTACACAAATCTTGCTATCCAGCCCCCGCTCACTATTCATTCCGAAAAATGCACAGAGCATGCATGCCTTGCCTTCCTGTAGCTTGGACTGTCCCTCCCAAAATTTGCGCAATTTTTCCTCCTAGCTGAGCTAGACCTCACAGACAGTCACTGTCAAATCCAATTGCCTATCTCCATCACTCAGTGACTCTTGCATAGTTTTCATCAGCAGTGCCCCCGTCATCTCGTTTCATAACCTTGCTACCTTTCCCAGTCACCTGCATCCGAAATGATCATGTGTCTTGGTAGACTAGGAGGTTTTGGATTTGATTTCATCTTGTCATGAGTGGCTGCGAGTATAGGTACACCAACAAACATGCCAAGACAATTAATGGTATTAACAAAGGGAGCACATGCAGAAGGATAGGTTCGCCGATGGCTGAATGAACGAAGCATACAAAGCGAAAAAATGTGACAAACATGCACCTTTACGAACAGATGAGCCTGTCAAGCCTTCTAGCATGCAAGCAAGGAACAACATGCTAAAGCTTCATCAAGTGAACCAGGCACCATTAAAGACTCTGCACACTTCGCCATGCAGAGGTGAAGCTATGATGCACAATGAAGACATCCATCACCCAGCAGCACTTTAGCTCGACATGCACTCTAGCAGCAACATGAATGTACTAGCATTGTCATGTCAAGTCATGTCGAGTCATGTCATGAGTCATGTCACCCACATCTCTACTATGGGATATGTTTTAGAACAATGTGATGTAATGTGGAAGTCCAAGAAACCCACTTGTTGAACAAAGAGTCATGTAAGTCAAAAAGTCATGGAAGTCAAATGGTCATGAGGGTAGTCGAACAACCACATGGGTCAGTTTCACCCTTGGCTATAAATACCCTCTCATTTTTACATACAAAGCACTTTTCACCTCAGCTCCTCCCACATAGCCAAGAGAGTCTATAATATTTTCTTTGAGGAGTAAGTAGTGGCTCCAACACGCCGCACTTAGGGTTAGTGATGTATGGTGTAATGATGTGTCGTGGAACTTTCACTTAATTCAGAAGCCTGCTAATAGGTCAACATGTTTTCACACATGTATTGTATCTTTTGTAAGAATGATCTTTAACACTTGTAATGCATGTTGCTTTAACCTGTGTTCTACATTTGAACTGTTTCATTTGTTGTAATGTATAATCTATTAATGGAAATGTGTTGTATATGTTGTTAATGTTGTCTCACCCGTGTAGACTTCTCTCCCAGACATGAGACAGACCTTTCACACGAAGCTTGCTGTAAACATTGTTGCACTCGTTCGGACTGATTCATGAGTGTTGTACATGTTATATTACCTTGTATGTTGTGATTGTCGCATCCGTATGGATTGCTCCATTGGAAGCTGTGCATGTCCTATTGTGTTGTGTATTCCTATCAGTGTTGGGGCTGCTCCCAATTGACCTGGAACTCACTGTCACCCTTTCCCTCAAAAACGAAATAACCATTGACACAAGTGACACTAACACTCACCAGGCACAAGAACCTCACTTCTCGAAGACAAAGAAAACCACTCTCCTGTGCTAACAAGCAAGAGTTGAGGCAAATCCTTAAGACAATGGCAATTGGGCCATCATATCGGATGGGACTCCCACACCAAATGGTGTGAGATCTAGTTGGGACTTCATACTGGGGTGATACCTTGAATGTTGGCAAGTCCAACACCGTCAACACATACCAGGAAAGTAATGCATGAGCCCCAGGTCTTTCATCTTGAACTCTCTTGCAAGATCATCTTTGCAAGATTTTATCAGCTTCTCATCACATGTTAGAATAAAATCATTGACATATAATACTATAATTAACAATTTACCTTCAACCACAATATGGTAAAGGTTCGTATCTGCTTCACTTTTGGTGAAGCCCAACCTGGTGAAATAGTTGTCAATCCTAGTGTACCAAGCACAAGGTGCTTGTTTTAGTCCATATAATGCTCGTTTGATTCTGCACACATGAGACTCTTTGTTGAAGGTCTAAAATATTTATGGATGCATAATATACACCTCTTCCTCAATCATGTCATTGCGGTATGTTGTCTTTACATCCATATGATGCATCTTCCATCCCATCCACCCTGACAGTGTTAGAATAGATATGATTGATGAGTAACTTGCTACAAGAGAAAAGGTCTCATCGTAATCAATTCCCTCCACCTGAGAGAACCCTTTGGCCACAAACCTAGCCTTGTGTTTCTCCACACTCCCATATGTTGCTTGCATTACTTTGTAAATCCATTTATAACTCACCACTAACTTGTCTGTTAGTCTTGGGACCACCTCCCAAACAAATTTTCTGATAATGGAGTCAGCTCCTCAACCATGTCATCAACCCATATTGGTTTCTACACTGCTTCCTTGAATGAGGATGGATCCATCTTTACACTCTCACTCATCAAAGCCATGTAGCTAGTGTACTGATTTGATGACCTCCCTACCTGCACTATGATGTGGGTGCTCCCACATTATCTCTTTCATCACACATCAATCTGTCAGCCTCTTTGATGCAATTTCTTCTATCTATGGAAGTCTCTACATGAGTGGATGTTTAGACTCTTTTCTCCTCTTTATGTGGCTTCTCCACATCATCCTAAGGTTGCTCCTTTGGAGGTAAAATCTCCTCATCTGCATGTAATTGAAGCTCCATCTCAAGGGAACATCTCATGGAATTCTCTTCATCGAAATTCACATCTCTATGAACCATTTTCATCCTATTTGATAACAAGTACACCAAATAGTTATGAGGTGCATCAGTGTATCCCACAAATATGCCCAACTTAGCTATTGGCTCTAGCTTTCTCTGTCCATCATTGGTAACATGATAATAAAATGATGAACCAAATATCCTAAAGTGTGCCACATCTGGTATCTTATCTAAAAAATATTCTTCTTGTGTACTCATCTTGAGAATTAGATGAGGACTTTTGTTATGCAAATAAATAGTTGCGTTGCATGCTTAAACCCACAAGTGCAACAGTAGAACCTGATCATGTAACATCGCCCATGCCACTCCCACAATACTTATGTTCTTCCTTTAAACCACCCCATTCTACTATGGGTTATGAAGTGCTATTAATTCCAGTCAAATTCCTTCTGAAGCACAAAAGTTCTTGAATTCATTTGACACATATTCTCCACCGTTATCACTTCTGAGAGATTTAACTTTCCTACCATTATCTTTCTCTACAAGTTCTTTCATTAGGGAATTTTTGAGGTCTAAAATGGGCCTCCTAAGGAAATTATAAAATAATAGTGGAAATAATAAAATAATATTAGATTACATCATCAAATTTTAGAGGCAAAAAAGAAAAAAACTATTTTTTCAACTCGTATTTTCAACTTATCTCCCTACGGGTTTACTAAAATTTCGAGCAAAAACACTCATTGGATGAAAAATTTGATTTCTCATCCAAGGAGTACCCATGTTGCCTACTTTTGATGGACCCTTCTACACAAAAAATAAAAAATACATGAAAAACGTGATTGCAATCATGTTTTTTTCATGTATTTCTAATTTTTTGTGTACTAAGGTCGATCAAAAGTATGCAACATGCATAGTTATTGGATGAGGAATTAAAATTTGTATCCATTGAGTACTCCCACTTGAAATTTGAGTACAATATTATGGAGATAAGTTGAAAATACGAGTTGAAAAAGTAGTTTTATTATTTTACGATCTTTTTACTTTTTTTCTCTAAAAATGGTGAATCATCCCCCATGGTTGACATCATCATCTTTAATCATATTGGTTCTTATAAGGTTTATTTTGGTTGTACATTTTTCTTAGGAGGCCCATTTTAGACCTCAAAATTCCCCTAATGAAATTCACAAAATTTTGTGAACACCTGATCTTTCTTCTGCATGAAGAAAATCAATCACTCATGGGAAAAATCATCAACAAATATAACATAATACCTATGCTTGGCCATGGATGTTATCAAGAACGGTCCATGCACATATAAGTTAGCTCAATCAAGGATCTCTTGTGCTCAACTATCTTTATCATAAAAGGAAGCTTTGGTGTACTTCCCTAATGTCCACCCTTTGGTGTACTTCCCCAATGTACACCCTTATTTGTTTTAGATTTGGGAACCCAACCAAGTCCTACCTCGACTACAACAACTTGACCAAGTTACATTTACTATAACTAGACTATGCCTTGTTCACCTAAGAATGGACTATAACTCATCTTTGGCTTCTCATGTCCAATCTTAAGTCATCCCACTTAACATGTTACCAAGTCAAGGCTCACATCCAATCGTGCCCATAGAAAAAATAAGAAACATAGTTTACATGATGACATGCCATAGCAACTGGCACATCTAAGAATCCCATGAAACTACGTGGCACCTATTAGCATCCCCTACATTCCTTGGCATGCCTTTGGACTCCATAGCACATCCTACCATTCCATGACATTCCCTAGCACTCTCGCATGTCTTGGCACTTCCTAGCATATAACCTTGTCACCCCCTCCTTAACACAATTGGAACACATTGACACTCCATATCACACACTCTTATCCATTCATTTCCATGCATTTTGAACTAGTTCTCCCTTATGTTCCCGTGGCAATCTCTGACACACATTGGCACACCCTAGGACTTGACACATCTTAGCATGTCGCCCTGGCACTCTAGCATTCCTTGACACTACCTAGCATATCTTGTCACTCCCTCCTTAGCACACCTAGAACTTGCTGACAATTCTTAACACAAAATCAGCATTCATTTCCATGCATTTGAAACTAGTGATCCCTTGTTTTTCCCTAACACTTTGTAACTCTCCCTGGCATGCATTGGCATGCCCTAGCACCTAGCACATCTTGGCTTGTTTCCCTGGCCTCTAGCATGCATTAGCATTGCTTAACATACCTTGGATCACTCCCTCCTTATCACACCTAGAACTCATTGATACTTCTTGTCACAAACAATTAATTGTTCATTTGCATGCATTATTTTCACCTAGTGCTCCCTTGTGCTTCCCTAGAACTCCCTAACACTTCCTAGGACATGTTGGCACACCCTAGAACTTGGCACATCTTGGCTGCGTGACGATTTGGCACGCTAGCATGACTTAGCACTACTTAGCATACCAGGTCACTCCCCCCCTTACCACACCTAGAACTCGTTGACACTCCCTATCAAACACTCTTATTTATTCATTTGGACCTAGTGCTCCCTTGTGTTTCCTTAGCACTCGCTAATACTCAGCACATATTGACACACCTTGGCACGTGGCACATCTTGGTATGCTTCCGTAGCACTCTAAAATGCCTTGGAACTACCTACAATATCTTGTCACTCCCTCCTTAGCACACTTGGAACTCATTGACAATTCATTTCCATCAATTTGGAACTAGTTATCCCTTGTGTTTCCCTAACACCTAGCCCTAACACTCCCTAGCATGTGTTCATGCCACACCTTGGGACTTGGCATGTCTTAACATGCCTAAAATTCCTTGGAGCTATCTAGCATTTTTTAGAACTTCTTGGCATTCCATGGCACACCTTGGAACTCTCTAGTTGTCATGCCCTTATAGATAACCTTAATTTGTTTGCGGCTTAGGAACCCAACCAAGGCATTGAAAAAAAATGTTGTGCCCAACCCAAAGTCTCCCTTTGTTTGAAACTACTTTCTCTAGCCCCTTACCACAACCATAGGCTTGCCTCATGTAATCCCTATTATGAACATCTCCTAGCACACTTCGTAATTGGGACACCTAGAATTCATTGACACTCCTTGGCACACACTCTTATTCATTCATTTCCATTCAATTTTACCTAGTTATCCCTTGGGATATCCTTGGCACTCCCTAACACTCCTTAGTATGCATTGACATTTTCTAAAATGTCTTAGCATGCCTTTTCATTCCTTGGCATGACCTGGCACTCCTTAGCTATCATGCACTCACAACTACCCTTTCTTTGTTTGGGACTTGGGAACCCAACCAAGTCCTTCCTCGACTACAACAACTTGACCAAATTACAATTACTACAATTATACTATGCCTTGTTCACCTAAGAACTAACTATAACTCATCTTAGGCTACTCATGTACAATTTCAACTTATCCACTTAACAAGTTACAAGTTTCCAATTCAAGGTTCACGTCCAACCGTGGCCATAAAACAACTAAGCAACATAGTTTACATCTTGACATGCCTTAACACCTTGCATGTCTAACAATCCCTTGGAACTATGTGTCATGTGTTAACACCCTTTTCATTCCTCGGCATGATTTGGCACTCCCTCGCACACCCTGTTGAAAATGCAACAAGATGATGGAGCTTAGTGAAAAGAAGTCGCCTTCACTAAGTGGGCCCGCAGGCTATTTTTGGTGCAAAGTCTATTTTGAGACATATGGATCATGGTCTATGAGTTGAAGGATGTTTTTTATGGATGATTGGTCATGTTGGGAAAAATGGATGGACTTCTATTTTTTTGGATCACAGTGGTGTGATTAGAGTCTATTTTTAAAGTGTCAGGTAAAAATAGAAACAGTCAAATATCATTAGCCCTTAGTAATATTTGGACTCTAAATATTATCTTATTCTCTTGGAGCACTTCAATTTGAGCTACAGATGTGGCACATGCAGCTGTCAAAAGGAAATACATTTTCTTTGTGGGTTAGTTGAGTTTTTTCATGCATGACTTTAGTTAGAACTCAATCAGTTGAGTTGGAGTTGATTGTGGAGTTGATGTAGTTGTGTTCAATTTGACTTGGTTAAACTAGTTGTAATTAGTCTAACTGCAAATAGACTAATGATAAGTTGTTAAACTAATTATTAACTCCTAATGCAACTAAAGAATACATCAGTTAACTCAGTTGCATGTCAGTGCATGTTCAGTTCAGCAGGGATAGGTGTTAGAGGATCAGATTGCTATCAATTGTACTATAGTTGTGCATGAGGATTTGCACAATCAATGGGATTGAGTTATGCCAATGAGAATTGGCCAATACCAAGTGATTATAGCCTCTTCTCATATGATTCCCAGTGTGAGTGATTATTTTGAGGTAAATACGAGTTTGGTTCAACCATTCTCATCCATTCTTGAGTAGGTATTGAGCAGTGGAGGTAGGCAAGTAGTGGAATAGATTTGGAGATCAGATCTGAGTTGTATTGTGTGTAATAGGTAGAGATAGTGCTGGATACTTGTGAGAAGTATTGACTATTGTAATCTTACATGTTCTCAATCATTAATATATAGAGAGTGTGGGGTTTTCAGCTGTAAGCTTTCCCCGTGTTACATATGGTGTTAATGTGTGCATGATCTTGATGTTTTATGTTATTGATGTTGCTATATTGATGATCAACATAGAGGAGATTATGTATTGTGTATGTATTCCACAATAGTACATGATTAGAATAATCTCCATTGAATATGTGTTTATTATTCAAAATTTCTACATGGTATCGGAGTTGTTCATCATCAGATCTATAATTCAGGAAGTGTTTACATTCTATTTCTTCAGGCAGAGTTTGTAATTGGGCCAGGTAGCCTCTGGATTCATCCTTCCTTTGGAAGGTGAGATATCCAATGAATGCCCATACAGTCGATCTCTATACAAGAAATACCTTGTTCTCACGAATTCTAGATCGGAAGCGGTTGAGTTGGAGCTGGTGGAATTCGAATTTGTAGCAGTGTTTTCTTGGTGTCAAAAACTAAGATGTCTTTCACAGGATTACAATTGGAGTATGCCCTTGAGGGCAGTACGAACTATATTGCATGGAAGGACAGGATGGAGGTAGTATTGGATGATAATGGGCTGAAGGAGTTCATAGAGATGGATGTCCTTAAGCCTACTGATGCTACTCAAGCTGATGCTTGGCAAAAGAAGACCGTAAAATGTCGAAGGATTCTGTTTGAGGGAGTGAAGGATCACATTGTGTCTAGCCTGCATAGAAAGACTTCACCATATCTGATGTGGAAGGCTTTAACAGATCTATTCCAAAGCAAGAGTGATCAAAGGAAGCTGGTGCTCAAATATAAACTCAGAAACATCAAATGCGAGAAGGGTGACAGTATGCCCAAATATCTCACGAAATTCACTCAGTGTCGAGATGAGTTGGGAAGTGTGGGGCTTACTGTCGATGATGAGGACTTGGTGAGCTTGGCTCTCCTTGGTCTTCTGAAGAGTTGGCATTCCTATTAGGACTCTGTCAATGGTCAGGAGAAATTGCCAGGATGGGAAAGACTGTGGTCAGATCTTGTGCAGGAAGAGATCAGGCGGAGTACTAAGGACAGATCTTCATCAAAGGGAGATGATGAAGAAAATTGTGCTTTGGATGCCAAAGCAAAGAAATGGAAGAGCAAGAAAGCTTCTCAGTCTGGTGTGAAAGGCAACAAGCAGGACATGTCCAAGGTGAAGTGTTTTCACTGTCACCAGCACAGACATTATGCCACTAATTGTCCTCTGAAGAAGAAGAAAAAGCAAGCTGCTGGATCTGCAGTAGGAGAGGCTCTAGCCTCACAATTTGAGATTGATTTTTCATTGATCGCATGCTTGGTTTCAAGTGTGATGGGATCGGTGTGGTTCTTGGACAGTGGTGCATCTTTTCACATGACGGGAGATAAAGATTTGTTTTCTGATTTAGAGGACAACGATCTTGGAGTGCACATCGAGATGGGCGATGATGGTAGATACAGTGCAACTGGTATCGGTACCATTTCCTTTGAGAGGGAGTCTGGTAAACCCTTCGTATTGAAGGAATTCATGCATGTTCCAGGATTGAAGAAGAATCTTATGTCTGTGGTGATGTTAGAGGACAAGGGGTATGATGTTGTTTTCAGCAAGGGAAAAGCTTTCCTGCGCAGCAAGACAACTGGTGAGACCCGGAAGATAGGGGTTCGAGTAAGGAAACTTTATTAGTTGCATGTAGATGGATGCATAGCAATGGCAGGCAAGGCAGAAGGATTGGTGAGTCGGGATGATGGCGAGTTGTGGCACAGGAGATTGGGTCACCTTCACTATGGAGCCTTGAAGATACTATAGCAGATCACTACAGGGCTTCCTAAAGGCACACTTGCACAGTTAGATCAGTGCAAGGGGTGTACTTTGGGGAAGTTTGTGAAAGCCACCTTTCACGAGAAGGATAGTCACGCCACGACGATCCTTGAGAGAATTCACACAGACGTGTGTGGACCTTTCTCAGTAGTTTCGACAACAAAACATAGGTATTATGTGATTTTTGTTGATGATTTCTCTCGTAAGTGCTGGATCTTCTTCGTGCAAAAGAAGAGCGAGACATATTCAAAGTTCTGTGAATTCAAAGCACCGGTCGTGAAGGAGTCGGGAAGAAGGCGAAGGCTCTTAGGAGTGCTAATGGTGGTGAATACATCTCGGACGAGTTCAAGGATTTTTGCAAGGCAGAAGGGATTTGAAGAGACCTCATAGCTCCCTATAGCCCACAACAGAATGGGGTAGCTGAGTGGAAGAACAGAGCAATCGTGGGTGCTGCATGGGCGATGTTGCATGATCAGGGCCTACCCCTTCACTTGTGGGTGGAAGCATGCAATACAACAGTTTATGTGCAGAACCGTTGTCCTCATAAGATACTTGGCATGAGTGCGCTCGAGGAGGCTATTCTGGTAAGAAGCCTGATCTTTCTCATTTGAGGATTTTTAGTGCTAACGTATACATGCATGTGACGAAGGATGCCAGGAAGAAGTTGGAGCCAACCACTGAGGTTGGAATATTTGTGGGGTACACTGATACGTCCCACAACTATCATGTGTATTTGCTAGACAGTGGTAAAACTGTTGTGCGACGGGATATAAAATTTTAGGAGGAGAAAGCCATGAAGTGTTCGCTTGAGAGGGAGCTACACTTGCATGCAGATGAGGAGCTATTAGTTCCTAAGGATGAGCTTCAGGACGTGGATCAGCCATAGGACGAGGTTCATTTAGTGGAAGAGAGGACTCAAGCAGCGCCAACCATCAGAGGGAGAAAGCGCTTGACAGAAGCTGAGCGACTGGCTCAAGATGCAGAGAAAGTTGTAGGACCACCTACAGCCCAACATAGACAGAGACAGTCACCTAATCGGTACACTGGATACATGGCTCTTATGAGCAAGTTTTTTGTGACTGAGCCATCCTCTTTTGAGGGAGCTGTGGAGGATCCCGCATGGGTAGATGCCATGGTGGAAGAGTATGATTCTATTGTTAGAAACAATGCATGGGAGATTGTTCCTAGACCGGAAGGGAAATCAGTGGTGGGTTCGAGATGGATCTACAAAGTTAAGCAGGCAGCTGACAGGAGTGTGGAGAAGTACAAGGCAAGATTTGTTGCCCGAGGCTTTTCACGGATAGAGGGGATCGATTATGAGGAGACCTTTGCGCCTATCACAAGGTATTATTCCATACGGACGATTCTTGCTCTCTCAGCACATATGGGATGGCACATTCATCAGTTGGATGTGAAGACTGCATTCCTTCCTAAAGGTTGGAGGAAGGAGGATGCTACTTCAGCGAAGGTAGTGGATGCCACTGGTTACCAGCATTTGGTGGAGTCGCATGTGTGCAGGCTCAAGAGAGGCACATTGGGATATGGATTGGATGAGGTGAAGCTATGTGGCTTCATGGATGTAGATTGGGCAGGGAGCTCAAGAGGCCAAGTATATGGCAGCGTTGACATCAAGTACCATCATATCAGAGATTGTGTGCAGCGGAGAATCATGTTACTTTCATATATTCCCACAAAGGATCAGGATGCTGATATCTTGACAAATGCGCGCACCAGGAGCAAATTCGAGTACCACCAAGACAGGATAGGGGTTGCTGATAATCCATATCTTGTTGAGAGGGAGTGTTGAAAATGCAACAAGATGATGGAGCTTAGTGAAATAAGTTGCCTTCACTAAGTGGGCCCATAGGCTATTTTTGGTGCAAAGTCTATTTTTAGACATATGGATCATGGTCTATGAGTTGCAGGATGTTGTTTATGGATGATTGGTCATGTTGGGAAAAATAGATGGACCTCTATTTTTTGGATCACAGTCGTGTGATCAGAGTCTATTTTTAAACTGTTAGGTAAAAATTGAAACAGTCAAATATTATTAGCCCTTAGTAATATTTGGACTCTAAACATTATCTTATTCTCTTGGAGCACTTCAGTTTGAGCTACAGATGTGGCACATGCAGCTGTCAGAAGGAAATACGTTTTCTTTGTAGGTCAGTTGAGGTGTTGCATGCATGACTTCAGTTAGAACTCAAACAGTTGAGTTTGGTGGAGTTGATTGTGGAGTTGATGGAGTTGTGCTCAGTTTGACTTGGTTAAACTAGTTGTAATGAGTCTAACTGCAAATAGACTAATGATGAGTTGCTAAACTAATTATTAACTCATAATGCAACTAAAGAATACATCATTTAACTCAGTTGCATGTCAGTGTATGTTCAGTTCAGCAGGGACAGGTGTTAGAGGATCAGATTGCTATCAGTTGTGACTATAGTTGTGCATGAGGATTTGCACAATCAATGGGATTGAGTTATGCCAATGAGAATTGGTCAATACCAAGTGATTATAGCCTTTTCTCACGTGATTCCCAGTGTGAGTGATTCTTTTGAGGTAAATACGAGTTTGGTTCAACCATTCTCATCCATTCTTGAGCAGGTATTGAGCAGTGGAGGCAGGCAAGCAGTGGAATAGATTTTGAGATCAGATCTGAGCTGTATTGTGTGTAACAGGTGGAGATAGTGCTGGATACTTGTGAGAAGTATTGACTATTGTAATGTTACATGTTCTCAATCATTAATATACAGATAGTGTGGGGTTTTCAGCTGTAAGCTTTCCCCGGGTTACATACTGTGTTTATGTGTGCATGCTCTTGATGCTTTATTGTTATTGATGCTGCTATATTGATGATCAACATAGAGGAGCTTATGTATTGTGTATGTATTCCACAATAGTACATGATCAGGATAATCTCCATTGAATATGTGTTTATTATTCAAAATTTCTACACTTCTCTGATCATTACTTTGCTTTCTTCTTCGACACAATCATGCCAAAGTCTCTAAAAAGTAGGTTGTTCATCTCTTCCACTTACTCTTGAAAGGAAAGTCCCCCAAGAGGGGGGAAGGCCATCATAAATGGCTTGCACCAAATCATCATCTTCCACTTTGAATCCAACTAATATACGCTGATCTAGTACCTTCTTAATCTTTGAGGAAAAATATGCAACAATATCTCCCTTTTCTAGCTTTAGGAACTTTAGTTTATGTTTCAAGTATCTCTTCTGACTTGTTGCAGACTTCTCCTATAGACTGGAAATTGAATCCATGCATTGTTTTGGAGTCTTTGCAATTAGCATTACTCCCAGGACATTATCCTTCACAAAATCAAATATAATTCTCCTTGTTTTTCCCTGATTTCTATCAAAATCATCACCACCAACAATGGAGGTAGGGCGCTTTGGTTCAAGATTGATAAAGTGGAGCAATTCTTGCTCTTGAAAGATGTTAGTGATCCTCATATTCCAAACATGGAAGTTGGAGGACCCTTCCAATCGGTCTTCCTTCAGAACAATAGTGGAGGAGGAATCCATAATTCAAACTACAAATAAACCTTGTGTAGATCTGGAAAAATAAGCCTATGATCTATGTGGAGTTTGAATGCTGCAAGTCAGAGCTCTACACCCTGCTCTGATACCATGTTAAATTTTTCTTAAAACAATATGATTGTTGTCCTATGTTTCTTTATCAAATAACCTAGACCTTGAATTACTTCAATAACAAAATTAAAATTATGAACTTGTATCAGTCACATATATAGCTGGAAAATATGAACAACAAAAACAAACTAACTTTTCAAGTACACATAAAATTTTGTTCTTTAAATCAACGTATTATAAATGGTCAAAACTTATAAGGACACCTAAAAACTGAGGCTTTCAGCCTTATAGACACTCAAATTTGCACTAGATCTCCTCGCTTTTCACTTAGATGTGCTAGATCTATCTACTTCTCACTCAGATTTGCTAGATCTGGCTGTTGGATATGAATGTGAGTACTTTAAATTCTTTTTCAACCTTTAGATCTGAATATCAACATGCATAAGTAATTGAAATAAACCGTAAAATACTCAAACACATCAGTACACAAGATTTACCCTGGGGAAACCCAATAAGGGAGAAAACCCCAACAAAGACCTTCTTACTTTATTGCTCTTGAACAAATTTGCAGACACAAAACCCTTCTTGAGAGCACTACAATATAGTTCTCTGGTAGAGAGGATGACTAGAGACAAATTAAGCTTTAAATGGCTTGAAAATTCTTTCATGCAAGTACAAATGAATTAGATCAACTCGCCTTGAGCCAAAGATGTCATATCTAAAGCAACCTAGACTAGATCTGAGCTTGTTTGAAGTAGATCTGAAGATTACTTCAGCGCAATGTAGAAATTTGACAGAATCAGGTCATGTCACTCTAATAGTGTAGATGTCTAGCTTAAATCCCAAGTATGACTGAGTGTTCTATGGATCTAGGAACAACCTTGTCTTATCTTCCAGATCTAATTGGAATCAACTTGATTGGACCTCTGTAGCTCAAGTTATGCTCACTTTTGTAACTTGCCTAAAAAAACTTGTGTGCTGATAAAAAAGCTTCAAAAAATGAACTTGTATAGCAAATTGCTTTCTCTTGGTCCTTTTATCATTTCTCTTGGCTAGAATGGAGGCCCCAGATCTAATCTTCGATTGACATTGGATAAGCTTCATTATCCTTCTAGAAGACTCCATGAGAGAGGGTTTAACAACTTAAGTTGTTCTCACCTAGACACAAGTGTGCCCCCCGTTTCTAATTTTACATTGACATCTTTAATATAATAATGCCTTTATAAACTTAGGAAAACTTAGGCTTTTAGCCTTTACATCATAACATTACAATATAACATCTCAACTAGTCACTAGGACTAGGAGTTTATATGAGAAACACTTTTATACTACTCAAGGCTTTTACATAGACATTTTATCAGTCTCTCAACCAACATGGCCCATTCACCTACAATTACATTTAAGTACTTATGTTCAAGATAACAATAAGAAGAAGGTCTTTTCCATGTGATCATTTAGTACTACAACTTAGAAACTTGTTGGAGTAAGCCTAAGAGGGGTCAGGTCCTAGGTAGTCACATCACAACAAGCCAAGGAGTCCATCACACATGCCAGTACTAGCTAACATGACTTCTTAATTTGTCCTAAATTTTGTTAGACAGAGTCTTGACTATTTCTTAAAGAGCTCACAAGACATTGCCTTGGATTTTTCACATGGATCACCAGGTACCCACTAACAACTCCTTCATCCTGGCTCTTGTCAAAGCTCACAAGGCTTCTACCTTCGCCTTGAATTTTGCAATGACTCACAAGATTTATTGATTCTCCAAATCTTCCCTGACTAGCCTCAGGGTGGCCATTTAAGGTCTGTCATTAGAGAATGACTTCCGATGCTGCTATTTTCAATATCCAAATGTCCAGACATTAGGGTTGATTGCCAATTGCATTTCAGTGGAGGAACTGGATTCAATTTGATCCATCTATGCATGTGGGCCAAGTTTCTAATAGAATCCAAGGTGGGTCCAATCAACATGCTCAAGGCTTGGAGTTGGATGCATTTGATGTCTAGTGGAAATATCTGAGATTTCGAACATCTGGGGCTTTCTTGTTCATGTGTTTCATGAAAGAGTTGGATGTGGGCCAAGTTAAATAAGTGTTATGGAATGACAATGAGCTGAATGTATCCATGGAACTAGGGGTCAAGGAGGTTTTCCAAGTGCAAACTTCTTGCGCTCTCGGATATCTGTTGTGGTTGGATATAAAGGAAAATTATGATTTTCATGAGGAGGTTGGGCCTAGTGGGACTTTCAAGTAAAGTTGATTTGGCAAGCATTGAAGATGCATCATAAGCCATGTAAGCACCATTTGGGAGTCATGGTTGACATGGCAAGGCCACATGGGTCTCGTGCAGGTGCTAGGTGGTAGCCCCTATTGACAGGGCAGGAGTTAAATTGTCAATCTTTGAGAGGGCATAACTTTCAATCCAGGAATTAGATTGAGGTAAAATTTATATCGATGGAAAGCTCTTGATGATTTGAATGTGATGGTGTTGTCCAAATTTAATTATGCTAACTTGGGGAAAGAAGAAATTTGGTAACCCAATTTCCATAATGAGACCTTGGAGGTTGGATTAATTAAAAGTAACACCTCCCATCTGCCTGGGAAGTCAAAGGGGATGGAAGGAAGCATTACAAATATTGATGCTCATTGCCTGTATTTATGTTATCCATGTGAAATTCATGATTTTCTTTCTAATGTTCACGTTGGAAGTACTTGGGGCTTGTAAAATTTCATTTTTTCTTATAAGCCTAGGCATTATCAAAATTTTTCTTCATTCCTTAAGACGATTTACAAACTTTAGATTCTATCGTTATGCCAACCACTTGATGTCACTCAATTTTTGTATAAAATCCACATACATATAATTTTATTATTATAAATGTAATCATCCTTCTATAATAACATTTTCACTCAATTCATGACCTCCTTCACCAACCTTCCATGAGATCCCCTTTTGAAATGCTACTCTACCCTTGAGAATGTTTCTTTGAATTCTACTACAAACTTAATGATGTGTCATTCGATCTTCACTCCAAAGTAAATGACCCTAATTCCATCATGATAAAAACATTGTAGCATAACCAGATTATATGTGTTCCACTAAGTCCCTCTCTTCCGTTTCCAATATAGTCATGGATGTTCTCCTAGTTTGTTCAACCACTCAAATAATACCACAAGGAATTCTTCTTAAAATATTTCATGGCTATCATGGTCATAATGCACCCATTGGGATGCAAACCCATAATGAAATTTTTAAGAAATAGCTTAATTTTCTTGAACCACCAATCTTTGATGTAGCTATGGGTTAGCTCATTAGTCACATTGTTGGAACACCATACACATTCTAAAGGATATTGGTAGTAGAACCTTTTACTGACTCTATTTTAGGCCAGGGTATACATTGGTGTCCAATAAAAGGCATTTGTTGTGGTCTAAGGACTAGGATTTTCAATCCCCATGAAGGGGAAGGTCTCACCTAAATTGTTGTGTCATGACTAAAGGTTGTATAGGGGTCATGTAGTATGACCATAGTGACCAACGCCCAACCTATCACATGTATCTCCATGTTAACTAGTCAATCTAAGTGAAACCTTTATTAATGTATGTGGTACTTTAATAGTACATACACATAATACCATACTCTTAGTTAGGATGCCAACATGGATTTGAGTAGATTGAATTCATTCAACAACAAAAGAAATGAGAAATAATAAAATACATCATCATCATATAGAAGGAAGACAAAGAAAATTTTAATGGAGGCCTCATTCCTTTAATATATCACACAAATCGATATATTTTCTAGAGTGGTTGAGCACCACAAGATCACATAATGTATTACAAAGAGTATATTTAACATTAACCTAGACCATAAACGTACTTGACAAGTAGAAAGTAAGCACTCCTCCATCAACTAACCTCTTCACATGCATAAGATGTTACATTTGACAACATCATTCTTGAGGTTGGAATGGTTTATTGGAGATGTAATTCCTTTAGTCTTTTCCCAGTCTCATCTTGATGGAATGGTTGTTATCTACATTTGTGTTAGCTAGGGTTTCCATCCTTTCACCACTTCAACCATGATACCCCAGATTCTTGCTTGTTATTTGGATTTGGTCTGTCTATAGCACCAAGGATCTAAACTGATATTGGTATTCTACTTCATGTGGTATGACTCTTAGCCATTTTGTTTACTTATATATTTCCACTCTATGTTTTCCACTAACACCACATTTTTTCATAAAATTCAAAATCAAGGGCTAAACATGTGTTTGGCTTAGTCAGAACTAGAACTTGGTTAACAATATCATTGTGAAAAAAGTAATGTTACAACAATTAATTTAGTTCTTATATAATTTGACAACATACAAAAGTTTTTAATTGGATTTTTTCTTTAAGTGGTGAACACACGCGCACACACACACTCACACACACACTCACACACACACATATGGGGGTTTATGGTGAGGAGTACTAGGTTGAGGTTGATTTTTAGGTCCCTATAAGCGTATCCCCTATATTATTATTGTTATGTCCTTACATTATTATTGTTATGTAGACCCTAATTATATTTTGACCCTTTAGACTCTTATATATAACAAGGAGGTCTTGTCATCTGAATCATCCAAAAATTGTTCATTTATGTGATGTAAAAGGAGGTTCCCCCCTTGAAGTGGCATATTATCAAGGAATTTATCTATCGCTTCTTATTTTTTTTTGTGTTATTTTGATCTAGGTAGATAACATTTGGTATGAGAGCTATGGATCCTAAGGTTTTGCTGCTTCAAACATGTCATCTTGGAATTTTCACTACAACTTGTTTCCTGTGAGGATTTAGAAGGTGAAGTTTTGATCAAATGGATCATAAATATTGATGAACATCGTATCATAATTTTAGATATTGGTTCGCTATATTTCCAGAGATATGGTCCAAGGAAGTTAGGGTTTTTGAATGCTCCTAAATTCCGCCACAAACATGTGTCCTGTGGAAAATCATCATGACTTTCTCTTTGAGAATTATATTTCAATTATGTAAAAAGTAACTGAAGTGCACGAAAAATAGTTTTTTTTAGGTACAATTTTGAGGGTCGGAGGTTAAAACAATGACGTGTTGCAACCCGTAATAGTTCATTATACTGAACTAGTCCAAAATCAGGCCATCATGGGAGATTTGGCATAAATTTATATTGAAGAATCCAATCATGGTCTAACTTGTGGGGCTAGAAAGAAGAAATAAAGAGATACTTGATGACAAAATTTGAGTCCTTGGGAGGCTGAAATCACATAGATACAATAGTTTCAAGGCCAGTCAGATCAATGAGCTCATAATCAAGCTCTTAAAAACAAAAACGGTGTGAATTTTTAAAATTGCATGGCTTTTGTTTGAAAAATCAGTTTGAAGTGATTCAAAGGGCATAAAGAAGCACATATGTCATTAATTGGTTCCAAAATTCCTCCCAAACAAAAAAAATGTTGCACCCATTAAGCCCCAAAAATCTCTACCATGACACATGAAGAAGAGGAAGAAATGCAACATGATATATCAAATTTACGGGACCAAGTACAACAAATTTCGCTCTCACAAAGAGCAACTAAACATGAATTGGAAGTGATGATGAATGGTTTAAAAAAAACATAAAAGGGGACGTGGAAGTTTTAGAAGCATACATGGAATGTTGGAAGGAATATTTGAAAATGTTGCTACAATAAAGACTTCCTAGTGGTGACAAGCCATTCCATGAAATTGATGATGAGAACAAAAATAATGTGTATCATGCTTTTAGAGCCTCTAACTTTGGGTTGAAGACCAACCACATTCCAAAAATTGATATGAGGAAGTTTGATGACAAGGATCTGGTAACATGGTGACCCAAGAGGATCCCAAAAGGCCTAAAAATTGAATTCCTCAAATCTTAGTGAAACAAGCATCAAGTTGAATATCTCGTCAAGATGATTGCACCGGTGAAAAACAATACTTCAATTAGAGTTTGTATGTAAAAATTATAGCCGGTCAAGGTTCTAGTTAAACTTTATATTGATTTTTTTTTAGCTTTTCTCCAGATAAATTTGGATCATTGCCAAAGTTGGTGGTCCGACATAAATTTGGTGGCTGTTTTAGTGGGGCTTCAAAATAGTTTGGACCATGGCTAAAATTGGCAACGATGGTCAAATATGGTGTCATTCTACCAAATTTGGCGGTGTTTTTAATAAGCATTTTAAAAATATATACATTGTGTTATTTTTTTAATGCAAAAGGTTGGGTCTGCAAGGTTTGAACCCGCGACCCCTGCCAACTGAACGAGCTAACATACCATGGGCTAGCCAATATGCAAACCATACAACCTTGGTAATTCCAACATGCACACATTATTTAAACCCGATGCCATTCATTCAATGGAGGAGGAGGGCGACGGGACAACAAAGATTGGAATATTGAGGCGAGCGTGGGAACAAGGTGGGTAAAATCATGCATAAAGGAACCAGAAGATCAATGTGGAACCATACCTAGGTGGGGAATATTTCAAGAAATATTATAGAGAATATTCCCAAGGAATATTCTAAGCATATTATTTCTACTTTATAATCTTATATATTCTCAAGGGGTCCAGAATTGACGGTGTTAAAACCCACCTGAGTTTATACTCATTTTACTTATAATTTCGCATGGATTTTATTGGTGCAGTTGGATTTGGGATCTGAACAACCCATTTTTAGGTCACTCCTGAATTTTAGGTATAATCATGTATTTTTCCGTGTACTTGCCATTCTTTTAGCTGAGATAATGAAGAGGCCTCTCCACTTTGAAGCTAGGCCCATAGATGTGGCTCACACATTGTGAGTGAACTCCATTATCAAATATTGGTGCATTTTCTTTATGGTATCTTTTATGTGTTGCTTATTCTTAAGTGTTGCATTTATGGTTTTACATTCTCTTTTATGCAATTATATTTAACATCACTGAAGAAAACATCCCAAATCACCTTGGTGTCAGAGCAGTCTTGTTTTTGATGTGAATTGCGAGTGTGGATGCTAACTAGGGCCAAACTCAAAAAGGGTGAAGGAAAACTCAAGTATTTTGACTATGATATATATATTTTTTAACAAGAACGGTTATAGTGTTTCATTATCTGCTTGGCAAATGGCCACATATTCGGTTACAAAATGAGGAGCATTTTCCAGCATGCCTTTCTACCAGGAGGGGATTGGCTTTTGCTCTTATCCACTTCCTCATTTTACAATTTTAAAAATGATCTTTAGATGCTGATTGTCCTAGATGAAAGATGCAGACAAACTGATTTAAAAAAGAACATTAAAACATGTCTTTTCACGGAATAGGAGTCCACAGAGATTCCATGTTTCTGAGAATAGTTCCAGCGTCTAAGTGGACTGCAATGTTTGCTTGGGTGTCTGCTGCTTTATTATTTGTTCCTAGTACATGAAAATATGTCAAGCGGAGCGATTTTGAAATGCTTTTGATTCTGGTAAGTATCCTTGCTAGGTGCATATCAAATGGGTTGGAGTTGGTCACCACAGCTCTTATGATAACTTGGGAGTCTCCAAGAATGTTAGCTTCCCGAATTCCCAGCTCCTTGAGGAAGGTTACCCCTTGCAAGAGGGCAAGCACCTCGGCTTGTATGCTAGATGTGTGGCCTAGATCCCAGGCAAAGTTATGAGAAGAAATGTCGTCTGGCATAATAATGTGTCCTCCTGCCCCTACCTTCCCTGGATTCCCTTTAGCTGCTCCATCAAAAAATAGAGATGGAATTAATTGTTTGGACAGCCATTCCTGAAATTCAATCTCATTTTTCCTGATTTGCCAAACTTCAAGAGCTGGGGGGGAGCTTCTTGTTTTATGGAAGCTAAGCTTAAGGGCAGTGCCCAACTCTCTATCTTGTTGACTAAGATTTGAATCATCATCTATGCCTTCCAACCACTCGTTTAATTGGCATTTCACTGAATGGCTACTATTCTATGATCTTGGGCTTTGTCACGAAATATCCTCCTGTTCCTTTCTAACCAAACCTGCCAACTAGTAAATTTTGGCAAAACACTCCATGCTAATCTGATCTTTTTGTTTTTTGGTTGAACACCTGGATATCTGGCCATCCAGCCTGCAAACAACTCTTGAACTGAGGTGGGAAAATTGAGATCGAATTTGCAAGAGTCCAACAGCTCCTGCCAGACAGAGATTATGTAGTTGCATTCAATCATTATATGGAGAGCGGTTTCAGAATTTTCCTTATAGAGAACACATCTGGAAGGTCCATTAATTCCTCTTTTTTGAAGTCTGTCCTCAGTAAGAATTTTTTGATGGCTGAGAATCCAGCAAAAGTGGTCAATTTTTGGGATAGATGGGAAGTTCCATATCCCTGCCCAGGGATCTGGATTGGGAGGAACGTGTGGGCGCTCTAAAAACTTGAAGTATCCCTGCTTAACAGTGTATCTTGAGCGACTTTTCTCCCAACCTCTTGCGTCCTTTCTGTTGATGTGGATAGGGGCCAGACCGTGAAGATGGGCTCTGAACGCTATCCAATAATTTTGCAGTTCGATGGGCACTGATAAACGCTTCCAGCTCGTCCAATAGTTCTCTGTCCACGCCGAGATATCCCACAGTGTGTGGGCGTGAGCTGCCTCCAACCAGTTTCTTAGCACTGTAAAATTTCTGGATTCTTCCAAAGGAGAGCGATCCATGATTTTGTCATTCCATAACTGTATTTTCTTACCGTTTCCAGGTATCCAATGAGCATGATTTTTAATCATCGGCCCGATTCTATTGATGAAGCTGCTGAAGTGCATTCTGAGCGAATTTTTTAGGTGATCTAAGCACTTGAGCCTTGGACCTGTAAAGTATTTCTTCCATAATGCAATCTGAGCCCAGCTTGGTTTAGGAGTGATTATTTTCCATACTAATTTGGCTCCCATAGCTAGATTTTTGGCCTTTAGATCTTTGAGGTTCAGTCCTCCTTCAGGATATGGTTTTGTGACTATTTCCAAACTAATTAGAGAGAATTTCTTGTCATTTTGCTTACCTCCTTTCCAGAAAAGAAACTTGATTAATTCTTCCATCTTCTTTATAATTCCCACAGGTGCCAGGAGGACAGCAAATTTGGAGATCGGAAGACTGTTGAGAACTGCCTTGATGAGTACTACTTTGCCGGCGATGTTAAGCCAAGAGGATCCCTAGGCTTGCATCTTTGCTTTGAATTTATCTAAGAGAGGAGCCCAGTCTTTGCTTGACGCCCTCTTATTGAAGGTTGGAAACCCAAGATATTTGAAAGAGGACCAACTAGTGGAGGCTGTAAATCCCAAACATCTAGCTATGGAATTTGCAGTGGAAGCAGGGATATTCCAACAAAATATATGACATTTCCCCTTGTTTAGCTCACTGCCTGAGGTTTTACAGAAGTCATCCAAAACTGTTTTGAAGTGGATAGCTGACTGTGGAGTTGCAGCTCCCAGAAGAAGGGCATCATCCGCAAAAAGGGCATGGTTGATGCGCTTCACCCCTCTTGCAATGCACAACCCGGTGATAGCATGATCTTGCTGCTTTTTATTCAAATAGAAACTAAGAACAGACGCTTGAATGACAAAAAGGAGGGGTGAAAGAGGGCACCCCTGCCTCAGTCCTCTAGAGGCTTTGAAAAATTCAGCAACCCTTCCATTCACCAGAGGAGCAATCCAAGGTTCCGAAATACAGGCTTTTATCCACTTTATAAAGCCTTGCCCGAATCCCATTTTAAACATTACATCAAACAAAAAATTATGACTAACACGATCAAAGGCATTAGCTAGATCGAGTTTGATGACCATACCTTTTTCCTTTCGATGTTGGCTGGAATGGATTGCCTCCTGGACCAACACAAAATTGTCCTCTAGCTGCCTGCCTTTGATGAATCCCCCTTGATTGTTTGGGATGATTTTGGTGAGGAATATTTTCAACCTGTTTGCTATCACTTTGGTGATCACTTTGTACCCAATGTTGCATAGTGAAATTGGACGAAATCTGCTGGAGGTGTTTGCCCCTTTTTCCTTAGGGATGAGGGCAAGAAATGCCGAATTCGTGCAGCCTCCAATCTTCTGACAGTCCTGTGATTTCTAAATCATTTTGAGGAATTCCTTCTCAATAATCCGCCAACAAGTTTGTAAGAATATTGGAGTGAAACCGTCCAGGCCCGAGGCTTTATCCAGGTCCATGGCGAATAGAGCCTCCTTGATTTCTTTAAGCGCGATTTTGCTTTCTAGAGCCTGATTTATTTTGGATGTGATGAGCTTAGGAACAACATCTAGAAGGCTGTTATTTTGATTTGCTCTGATATCTTCCCTGTACAGTTTCTCAAAATGCTCTGAGGCTGCCTTTTTTATGTTTGTAAAGTCCCTTAGGACACTGCTTTCTTCTTTTATTTCTATGATGGAGTTCCGGCCTTTCCTAGCTTGAGCTTGTTTGTGAAAAAAGGAGGAATTCCTGTCTCCAACTTTAAGCCAAAGACTTCTAGATTTGAGCCTCCAATACTCTTCTTCAGCCAGGCATGCTTTGTGGAAGTTTTGCTAAAGTTTGGCCTCCTTTTCCAGATCTTCTTTTGAAATTTCAGCTGTTTCAAGTTGAAGATGATGCCTTTCCAGTTCTAATTGAGTTTTTTTCCTTTCCTCAGCTGGATTGGGCAAGGTCTTGGCCCAATTTTTTAGCATGGCTTTCACTCTTTTGAGTTTTTCCTCCCACACAAAGAAGGCAGAACCCTTGACTGGGTTTTTCCAGCAGTCTCTGACCTTATCCATGAAGTTCGCCTCCTTTATCCAGAGAGAGCAGAATCTGAATGGGATAGGCCCCAGATCTTTAGTGGTCCGCAATTCCAAGCTGATAGGCTTGTGGTCTGATGTACTGCTGTGCAGGACGCGTGATCTAGCTTCTAATCCAATGAGTAGGAAGGAACTTTGCACCAAGAAACGGTCCAGTCTTGCCGCTATGTGTCCTGGTCCAGCCATTTTGTTTGACCACGTGAACTTACAGGTGGATGGCTTGATATCAATAAGATCCCAATCTTGCATGAGATCCTCTACTGTTTCTCTTGCCGGGTCTCTGACAATACTACCTCCTCTCTTTTCTGATGGCAGGAGGGTGAGGTTGAAATCTCCTGCAATGATGATGTTCCCCAAATCTTCCAGGTCTGCCAGGTTTTTGATGGAGTCCCAGCATAGCTTCTTTTCACCTGCATTATTAGGAGCATATACATTGACCAGACTAATAATTTTTTTAGATTCTAAGTGTTGCATCTTTAACAATATCCAATGAGTATTTAGGGATTTAGAGATGAGGGATTTTGACTATGATATTAGACATGAAACACGAAAAAATAAAATGGATAATGATGATGCTCGCACTAAGAATGACAAATTGTTCGATAAATATTTCTACAAGATGGCATACATGGTAGATAAATTGTTTGCATATTATTAGAAGAGAGTGGCAAAGAAGGAAAATAAGAAGAAAGAGAAAGCAGAGGACAATGCTTTGGTAAATCAAGGAAATGGAGGAGACCCTCTTGAACCTCCATCTCCATCTTCAAGTGAATGTTCTTCTTCTTCATCTCATTTTCATCATTCAAATAGTCATCAAAGAAATGCTTCTAGAAATACATTTTTTAAGTTAGATGTGAAATTTGGTTTGCCCATGTTTAATGGAGAAGCTAATGCAGAAAAGCTAAACAATTGGATTAGACAAATCAAAGTATATTTCTGTATACAAAAGATCAAAGAGGATGAATCAAAGATTCAATTGGCATCTCTTCAACTGGGAGGCACATCTCTTACATGGTGGGAGAGCAATCTTCAGAAAGGTAGTCAACATAATGGTAAACTCCTTTCTTCATGGTATGAGTTTGTTTTTGCATTAAGAGGGAAATTTTATCCATTGGGTTATTGACAGAAAGCCATGATGGAATGGAAAAACCTAAGACAGGGCAAAGGTCTGAATGTTCAAAGTTTTACAAAAGAGTTTAGGAAGCAAGAATTGGCATTGAATATTCCTTTAGACTCACCATATACTTTGATGAAATATATTGGCACTTTACACAATTATCTTCGGCATTATTTTTATTTTTTATTTTTATCCCACTAATCTAGATGAATCTAGTGTGAAATAAATTCATCTTGAAAACAACGGAAAACATGGACAAGAAAATCATCCAAAGAACCCATCATCCAAGCCTTAGAACAACAAATTCAAAGGAAAAGGAAAGGGAAAGGGAAAGAAGACACCAACAACAAAGAAAGAAGAAGGGAAGCCCCCTTGCACTTCTTGCAGGAATGAAGGGCATGATGAGGAGCATTGTTGGAAGTTGCATCCATAATTGAAGCCTAAGAAGTATAGTGGAAAAGGTAAGAAAAATATGGTTGTTAGGTGCAAATAACCTTGGGTCTAATTCCAATGATGAGATGAATATTACAATTGCGGGTATACAAGGTAAAAGTCCCCTTTATGATAGTTCAAGTTCTGAAAATGAATCTCATGTTGATGAACAAAATATAAGTGAATTGCTTCATATAAGGGTTGTATCTAAGCACACCAAAATAGATACACTGTTTGATCTGGGTTCTCAAGTTAATTTGATCTCAGAATCAATTATTACGAAGTTGAGTCTAGAAACCAAACCTTATCCAAAACCCTATCCTCTTGGTTGCATGTGCAACAATGCAAAACACAGCTTCACCAAGCAATGTAGGTTTAGGTTTTCCATTGCTTTAAAGTTGATAGATGAGGTTGATCTAAATGTTTTCCCACTTGACATTTGTGGCATAGTATTGGGAAGCCCATACTTGTATGACAAGAAGTAAGTCTTGTTGGAAATTAATTAACATAGAAATGAAACACATAAAAATATTGGGGAAACACAAACATAGAAATGCATAAAATAAGAGAGACACATATATACGTGGTTCAACCAATTTCGGCTATGTCCACAAATAAAAAACCAATCCTTCCTTTTATATTATCTAGCAAAATGAAGAGTTACAACCTACATCAGATCCACTGTAATTTCCTCTTCGCTCTCACATTGTCTCATCTCTATTTTCACTCAGAATAATAATAATACACAACTACAATACAATTCCCTCATATAAAAAAAGGTTTTCCTTCTAGGGAAAAAACCCTAAATTACGATAACTTCTACCGTCATATCAAACACCTAATGAACAACCCAGATAAATTACTAAATTACAATATTTTACAAGGAAAATTTTCATCTAATTTTAGCTTTGGGGGAGTTGACCCTGAACCCCTGCTAGGAGTGGGTCGTCAATCATATCGGTGGCATTGTCGCCCCGTTAGGAAAAGGTATCCAATGTGGATGAAACAAAAAACATTTGAAAATCTAGGAAGATAATTAGGCTCCACACCTAACAATCTCCCACTTGAAGACTGATTATATAAAATCCATCGTTGCTTCACTTGTTGGACAATGACTCCACTTGGACATGGTTGTTTCTCATGTTCACCATCATACTTGAAGACCAATTAAAACTGAGCAAAATCTCAGTTTCTCCCTAGCTACAAGTTTTATTAATATATTTGTAGGATTATGGCTGGTGTGTATCTTTTCCAGCTTCAATTGTCCATCTTCCAACACTAACCATATGAAATAGTACTTAAGTTGCATATATTTAGTCTTGGAATGAAATGTTGAGTTATTTGCAATATGAATGGCACTCTGGATGTCACTGTATAACCTTCCCATCTCCTACTTCTTTCCCAATTCATCCATAAACCTTTGTGTCCAAACCATTTGTTTACAAGCCTCTGTAGCAGAGACATACTTTGCTTCTGTTGTTGAAAGTGAAAAAATGTTTTGCAATTTTGAAACCCAACTGACAGTTGTTCCATTTACAATAAACACATACCTTGTGGTGCTCCTCTTATTATAACTATCACCTCCCATATCTGCATCAACATATCTCTGTAGAGAAATGTTTGAACCACTAAAGTATAATGCTTGATTTGTGATACCTCTCAAATACTTGAGAATCCACTTCATTGCAATCCAACACTCTTTTCCTGGATTGTTCATATACCTACTTACAACTCCCATTGCATGTACAATATCAAGCCTTGTGCAGACCATTGCATACATTAAGCTTCCAACTGCTGATGCATATGGAACTTTACACATATAATTCATCTCTTCCTAAGTCTTGGGACACATCTCCTTACTTAGTTTGAAATGGATAGCGAAAGGTGTACTAACTGGTTTTTAATTTTGCATTATAAATTGTTAGGTCCCCATACTACTACTGTAACCCCTTATTGTTATTAGTATAACCCACTTATTATATTGTTGTGCCCATGTAGTCCCCATATTGTTATTATTGTGCCCCATAGAAGCCCACTATTGTTATTATTGTGCCCTTACATTATTATTGTTATGTCGGCTCTGATTAAATTATGACCCCTTAGACTCCTATATATAGAAAGGAGGTCTTGTCGTTTGTATCATCCAAGAATGGTTCATTTGTGTAATGTAAAGGAGGTTGCCCCTAGAAGAGACTTATTTCTAAGGTGTTGATATATCTTTTCTATCTTTTTGTGAGTTGGTTTCATAACATTTGGTATCAGAGCTTTGGATTCTAGGGTTTCGCTACTCCAAATAGGTCATCGTGGAATTTTCGCTATAACCTTTTTTCTGCGACGTTTTAGAAGCTAAAAAAAACCCATATGAGCTGAAATTGTTTTGAACTTCGGATACGAATTTCAGAGCTTGTCTCGCTATATTTTCGGAGATATGATCTGAGGAAGTTATGGTTTTGCAGACTCCCGAATTACATTCCAAACAGGTGACTTGGTGAAAATCGCCATAACTTTTGTTCTGAGCATCAGATTGAAATTTCATAAGAAGTTTCAAAAATAAGATGACTTATAGCTTTCTGTATATCAGTTTTAGGTACTAAGGTCGAAACAGTGACACATGACACTTTGTACAAGTTCGCTCTACTAAACTAGTCTATAATGAGGTCACCGTGGGAGATTTGGCATAACTCTTCCTTGGAGAATCCATTCTTGATTATACTTGTGGGGTTAGAAAGAGGATTCAAAGGGATACTACATGACACTATTTCAGATATTTGAGATTCTTAGTTACAAAGATACGACATATTCAATATTGAGCTCTTACAAAGTGAAAAAAAGGTGTGTAGTTTTTTAAAATTTTGAATAAGATTGGTTTGAAAATTAGTTTGAAGGAATTCAAAAGGAATAATGCAGAATTATTAGCATTAATTGATGCCCCGAAGAAAGAAAATGGAAATACCTAGTAAGAAACCTAAAAGCTCTAGCATGACTCGTGAAGAAGAGGAAGAAATGCAACATGATATATCGAAATTACAAGACCAAGTACAACAAATTTCACTCTCACGAAAGGTAACTAAAGCCAAGATGAATGACGTGGAAGCTAATATGAATGGCGTGCAAGTTAAGAAGGATGGCATGGAAGCTAAGATTGATTACAAGACCAAGTACACCAAATTTCACTCTCACAGAAGGTAACTAAAGCCAAGACGAATGGCGTGGAAGCTAATATGAATGGCGTGCAAGTTAAGATGGATGGCATGGAAGCTAAGATGGATGGCATGGAAGCTAAGATGAATGGCATGGATGCTAAGATGGAAGAATTGAAGATAAATTTGAATAAGTTGCCACAAGAAATGGTTATTAGTGGTGAAAGGGTAGTAAAAGAAACACATGATGAGAACAAAAGAATTATTAATCATGATTTCATAGACTCTAATGTTGGATTGAAGACTCACCATGTTCAAAAAATTGATATGAGGAAGTTTGATGGCAAGGATCCCGGAACATGGATACTATAGATGGAGCAATTTTTCGATCTCCATAATGTGAAAAACACACAAAAGGGACATATTGCAACATTATATTTGGAACCAAATTGTATGGTATTGATGGCTTCGCTCTTGTAAACAAATTGTCACCTGGGCAATTTTTACGGAAGAAATGATAGCACATTACGAGGATACAAAAAGCAACACCTTTTTTAGCCAATTGATAAATCTCAAACAAAAGGGTTCAATGATGGAGCACATTGAGGACTTCTAAAAATTGAACATATGGGTAAAAGATTTTCCAGAGGAGCATAGGATTGATGTGTTCATAGGGACTTTAAAGGATAATATCCAACATGAGGTTCGCCTTTGGGAACCTGATTCATTGGAGGAAGGCATTCAGGTTAGGAAAAAAATGGAAAGCAAAATTATGGCAACCAGGAAGCCTACCACTCACAACTATGAATATGGAAGTGTTGTTGCTCGTAGCCTTCCACAACCTACAAGGTTGACACCACAACAATTGGAAGAAAAAAAAGCAAAAGGGCTCTGTTACAGTTGTGATAGCAATTACACTAAAGGTCATAAGTGTGTTGAGAAGAAATTATTCTACATATATTGTGAAGAGGAGGAAGAAAATGAACACGAAATGTCAAAAGAAGAGGATATACTCCAGGAATACCTTTTCTATGTACTCACTCCGAGACAATATTAATTTGTGACTTTTCCTGTCTCTAAGTATTCTCATACCAATGATTTGTTTTGCAATGCTTGAACCCTTCATTGGAAATGAATTTGCCAATTTTCCTTTGAGCACATTTATTTCCTGCATGTTATACCCTGCAACAAGCATGTCATTTACATACAATAGCAATATAATATAATTATTATCATTTTGAGTTTTAAGATAAACATAATGGTTGGAGTGACATCTAGTATGACCTTGTTTAGACATAAACTTGTCAAATTTTAGATACCACTTCCTCAGAGCCAATTTTAAGCCATACAAGCTCTTCTTCAATTTGCACACTATTTTTTCCTTCCCTTTGACCTCATACCCTTGTGGTTTTTGCATATATATTTATTGCTCCTAATCCCCATGGAGAAAGGTTATCTTTACTTCTAACTGCTCAGGATGCAAATATTCTGCTACCACTAGATTTAAAATAGTTCTGATTGAACTCATTTTAATGATAGGAGAAGAAATTTCATCAAAGTATATACCTTTATTTTGTGCAAACCCATTCACCACAATTCTAGCCTTACACCTATTTTTACCTCCATCTTTTTCCATCAACCTGTAATCCCATTTATTCAACAATGTTGTTTTACCTACAAGAAACTTGACTAAGTCCCAAGTCTGGCTATGCATCAAGGAGTCCATATTTTATTCCATGGCTTGCTCCCACTTCTTCTTGGTTTCTACATGCATTGCTTCTTCATATCTTTCTGGTTCATCAGAATCAAACAACAATACATAATATAATCAAGGAGAGTATCGTTCAGGGTGTCTACTTATCCTAGTAGATCTTCTAATATGACTTTTAGGTGTTTGAGGTGTCTCTTGTTTTTGCGGTTGCTATTGTTGTTGTGGATAATAATCATTATAATTTTCAGATACCTTTACTTTTTCTCTGATCTCATCAAGCACTCTGTATTATTTGATTTCTTTTTCCCGTTTCTTTCCCTGCATCTAATCCTTATACAAAACCTTTTTATTGAATATGACATTTCTTGATTTTCATAATCATATAAGCGATAACCAAAATAATTAACACCATATCCAATAAAGGTACATTTCTTTGGTTTTTCCTAAATCTTTGTTATATTTTCTTTATTAATGTGGACAAAGGATTCATAATCGAAAGTCTTTAAAAATGAGTAGTTTACGTTTTTACCTGTCCATGCCTCCTTAGAAATACCACCATTCAAGGAAATTGAAGGCCCTATGTATATTAGATAAACAAAATTATCTACAACATCTTCCCAAAATTGTAAGGGAAATCCTGCATGGAATCTCATGCACCTTGCACACTCCATTATTGTCATGTTCATCCTTTCTGACACACCATTTTCCTGTGGTGTTCTTGGAACTATCTTCTCTCTATGAATTACATGCTTTGAAAAATAGTTATCAAAATATTTGCCACGGTATCCACCTTTGTTGTCTAATCTGAGATACTTCAACTTCTTTCCCATCTCATTCTTAGCCAAAGTTTTCTTCCTTAAAGTATCAAATACATCAGATTTATTCCGAATACAACCATTCTAGTTTTTCCTAGTTGCATCATCAATAAAAGTAACATAATAGCGAGAGCCGCTGGAGATGATACCTGAGTAGGTCCCCATACATATGTATGCACAAGATCTAATTTTTCATTCTTATTTTCCTTCCCAACTCTGATAAATATGACTCTCTTCTATTTTCCATAAACATAATTTTCATAGAGATCCAAATCAACATGCTTCCAACCTGACAACACATTTCTTGAGTGAAGAATCTACATGCTCTTCTCACTCATGTGCCTTAGCTTATGATACAAGAGTGTCATATGTTCTCCTCTGGAGGTTAAATCATTAACAAAATTAGAAATACCATTGCATAAATACAATTTACCAACCTTTTCTCCTTTTGCTATTACCAGGGATCCTTTAGTGACCTTTCGGGTTTTGTCAGTAAAATTAGCTACGCAAACTCCACCTTCCAATTTCCTGTTGAAATTATATTTTTATTTAGATATGGAACATGCCTTACTTCCTTTAATAGCCATTAGTTTCAATTTTGTTTCTTTATAAAAACTTTACCCATTCCAACGATTTTACAAGGCTTATCATCACTTAGACAAACCTATCCAAAATCTCCTTGAACATAGTCATGAAAATGTTTCTTATGAGGTGTGGCATGGAATGAGGCCCCTGTGTTATGAAACCATCTCACAAAAGATAGAAAAGATAGATCAACGACTTAGAAATCAACCTCTTCGAGGGGGAAACCTCCTTTACATTACACAAATGAACAATTCTTGGATGATACAAATGACAAAACCTCCTTTCTATATATAGGAGTCTATGGGGTTACAATATAATCAAAGTCAAAATAACAATAATAATATAAGGGCACAAAAATAACAATTGTGGGCTTCTATGGGGCACAATAATAACAATATGGGGGCAATAGGGGAATAGCAATAACAATAAGGACTACAATGACAATAGTAATGGGGGAATCACTAGTATTATAGGACCTAACATGCCCCTCTCCTTCAAAAAAGTGTTGTCCTCAACTCTTGAGTAGTTCTGGATGCTTATGTATAAAATTCTCATCCTCCCATGTGGAATCTTCAACGGGTAAGTTCTTCCACTTGATGAGATACTTTGAAATTGATCGATTACATAACTGTCGAGTTCTTGTTTCTATGACTACTTCAGGTTCCAATATGATTTTTCCTTCCTCATCAAGTTCTGGAAATATTGTTTGAATTGGGAGCTTGTCACCTATAACCTTCTTTAAGCATGAAACATGGAAAATTGGGTGCACTCGGGAAGCTACAGGAAGCTCCAATTCGTATGCCATAGTACCTATCTTTTACAACACCTTGTACTGACCATAATACTTTGGTGACAATTTATTATCCTTCTTAGCTTGCTTGAGGGACATTTGTTTATATTGTTGTAGTAGTAGGAATATCCAATCACCTACATCAAAACTTCTTTCACTGCGATCTTGATATGCCTTTTATTTCATTCTATTCTGCTCCAAAGTGAGGTTATCCTTTAAGAGTTGGAGAAATTGTTGTTGATGCTTGAAGTGATCTTCCACTTCTTGAACCTTAGAATTTTCTCTTAAATATGATGTGATGGATGGTGGATGATATCCATAAAGTGCCATAAATGGGGTCATTTTTGCTGCAGTATGGAAGGAAGTGTTATACCACCATTTAGCCAAAGGCAACCATTTGATCCATTGTGTCTGTTTATTAGATACAAAGCAACGAATATATCCTTCCAAACATTTGTTTACTATCTCAATTTGCCCATCATATTGAGGATGATAAGGTGAGCTATGAGCTAATTGAGTACCAAGACAAGAAAACAATTCAGTCCAAAAATTTCTAGTGAAATGGGATCTTTGTCACTTACAATAATCTTTGGGTTTCCTTGTAGCTTTTGAATTGTTTCCATAAATGCAATAGAAACTGTACTCGCTTTAAATGGACGAGAGAATGTACAAAAGTGTGCATACTTGGTAATTCTGTCAACTACCACCATGATAACACTCTTTCCTTTAGACTTGGGTAAACCTGTGATAAAATCCATTGAAACCTCCTCCGAACGTTGGCTTGGAATGGATAAAGGTTGTAATAGACCTGGGGTATTAATTGTTTCAAATTTATTTTGTTGGCAAACCAAACATTCTGCCACAAAATTTTGAATATCTGATTTAAGGCTATCCCAAAAAAATTCCTTCTTAACCCCGTGGTAAGTTTTTATAAATCCTAAGTGCCCTCATAAGGGAGAGGTGTGCAATTCCATAAGAATCTTTTGTTTGAGTTGGGAATTCTTACATTGGTATAAGTGATCTTTGTACCATAACGAATCATTTTTCCAGCTAAATGTATAAGATGTACTGGGATCTTGTTGTAACTTTTGAATGGGTGCCCACACTTCTTCGTCATTCTTCCGTTCATCCCTTGCTTCATTTATCCAATCTGGTTGGATAATAGAAATGGCGCAAAGAAATGCTTCCACATCCTCATCCTTTCTTGAGAGTGCATCTGCCACAACATTTTGCTTCCCTTTTTTCTAGATGATTTCAAAGTCATAACCCAGCATATTTGCGACCCATTTTTATTGCTCTTCTGAAGATAATCTTTGTTCTAAAAAGTATTTAAGACTATCATGATCCGTTTTTACCTTGAAGTGTTTTCCCATTAGGTAGGGTCGCCATTTCTTAAGCATGTAGTATTGCCAACATTTCCTTCTCATAAATATCTTTGTGTAAATACTTTCCTTTGATTGGATGACTTTTGAAAGAATTGGGTCTTTCTTTTTGCATTAAAACAACACCAATTCCATTTCCCGAGGCATCACATTCCAAAATAAACGTTTTTGTGAAGTCCGGTGTAGCTAAGAACGGTGCTTGGCACATTGCCTCTTTAAGATGTTCAAAGGCTTTCGTTTCTTCTAGAGTCCATGAAAATGCATCTTTCTTCAATAACGTTGTTAGAGGTGCTCCTATTCTCCCATAATTCTTAACAAACTTGCAATAATACCCTATAAACCCAAGAAATCCTCACATATGCTTTATGGATGTGGGGATTTTCCATTCCTTAATGGTTTTAATTTTGCTAGGGTCTACCTTAACACCTTCATGAGATACAATATGACCCAGATATTCCACCTCTTGTACTCCAAAGAAACATTTGGAGATTTTTGCATATAATTGTTTCTCCTCCAATAGTTTGAGAACGCTATCAACATGTTGAACATGATCCTTCCAAGACTTGCTGTAGATTAGTATATCATCAAAAAATACTAACACAAATGATCCAAGGAAGGGTTTGAAAATTGAATTAATCAAATCTTGAAATGTAGAAGGTGCATTGGTAAGGTCAAAAGGCATGACCAAAAATTCATAATGACCCTCATGACTTCTAAATGTTGTTTTCAGAATGTCTCCAGTCTTCATTCTGATTTGATGATATCCTGAACGAAGGTCCAACTTGGTGAAGTAAATTGATCCATGCAATTGATCTAATAATTCATTAATGATAGGAATGGGAAATTTATCTTTAATAGTGAGCTTGTTGAGCTCCCTATAATCCGGACACATGCGCCATGATCCATCCTTCTTATGAACCAATACTACTGGAGCAGAGAAAGAACTTTGACTAGGTTGAATTATACCAGCCTTTAGTATTGTTACACAACATTTTGTCACTATCTCTGTACTCCCCGTTCCTTGATCTTGGAGGACCACTACAGTGAACCCTACATGCTTTCCCTTCATGAAGGAACTCCCATTGTGTCCCTTTTGCACCATTTCCCCAAAATATTCTATTTTTCCCAGTTTACAAGACCGACGGTAATGACCCTTATCCTCCTTGTGCCTATATGCAGGGATTAACACTGTCCCCTACGCCGACCAAAGCGAATGAGCTTTGTTCCAGTTGCATCAATCCTCTTATGGAAAGTTTTTTAAATAAGGATCTGAAGCTTCCATCTCTAGAAGCTTCGTAACGGAAGTTTGGTAAATGGTTTGGTCGGATGGGGCCGATGATGTCAATTTGGGCTCCTTTCCCCTATAAAGATGGAAATACCTCAAGAGATAAGACCTTCTCCCATGAGAAGAGGATCCATCTCCCATCCATTCATGCTATATAAACCTCCCTTTTTCCCAAGCACAAGCTAGTGTTAATGTTGGTGTGCTAGTGCTAATTAAGTTTGGAGTAAAAAACAAGCTATTCTTAGTTGTATCTCTCTAGTTGTGTGAGGGAGAAGTGTGAATTTGGTTTAGTGTGAAGCCTAAAGGGAAGGGCCTTAAAACTATCATTGTTGAGGCCATCATGGAATGCTAGGAGAAGTGTGTGGGAACTTGGTTTTGTCGGAGGATAACGACAATGCCAAGACAATGGTTGTAATCTCTTCTTGATTCAATATATATGCAACTATCGATTGATTTCCTACATGATGTGTCTTCTTACATGTTCATGGCTTAATGTTTCTTGACTTGTTAAGTAGGCTGAATTACAATTTGTCTATTATCACAATTTTTGTTTGATGTTGTTTACTTGTTGCAGGTGTTTGAAGAAGGGAACGAGAGATATCTGGAGCAAGCAAGCAAGGTCATCATCAAATGGGATAAGCGTACTAAGAGGTAGGCCCTCTTAGTTGGTTCTAACCTAAGGAATTCTTCCATAGAATGTATTGGTGTTGGCTAGACCCATTATCGGACTAGAGGAATTGTTTGTGTCTGCATTCATAATTTTACTTCACCAAAAATTGGCAACCATACTGGGGAGCCAATCCTTGTGTTTGTTTGTTTGAAATTTCATGGTTTTGTGTGAACTTTTCTAGTTCTGCTTCTTCCCTTTGGTTCTATTTGTTTTCCTTTGCTTATTGGTGTGAGTTTGAAATTCATAGTAGCAAATTTGGTCCTAGCTTTAATTTTTAAAATTTTTTATTGGCTTCCTCGCTCAGCGCGCTTAATTCATTGACTGTCGCGCTGATCAGCGCGATATGCTAAGGAACAGTCGCATCAACCTCCCTCTGGCACTTGCTGTCAGTTAGGCAGTCCCGCTGATGATTGTAAGTGAAGATTAGGGCTTGTCCCAAATCTTGGCTAGCATGTTTTGCTCTCATGATTTCGACCCCATAAGCCTTTTAGATCATTTTCTCCTTGACTAGAAAGCTGCTTTTCATTTGGTTTTGTTTGCTTGTTGGTTTGTCATCTTTCCACTTGATTTCTTGGGTCATTGAGTGGTTAGTGGCACTAGGTCATCTATATTGTCATCCATTCAATTGATTGTGAACTTAGTGAGTCGAGTTTTTGGTGAATTTACTCACATTTCGTTTGTGGTCTTGCTATGACTTTGACCCCATTACACAAGTTTGAAAAGTTTTCGTTTGCTTGTCTAAACGTTTCTTTTTCGGCATGGATCACATTTCTTGTCTTGTTTTTGGTAAAGTTAGTGTTTCATTAGTCTAAATGAGTTTATATTTTCATGTTTTCATTTGCTTGAGGAGATAATTGTCTCAAAAACTTTTTCATTGAAGTGTTACATGCGAAAAATTCATTTCGTCGTTTCATGAAAAGTATGAAATTCTAGTTTGTTGCATTAGTATGCTACAGTAGTCAGAATCATTAAAGACTAGGATTGCATTGGCATTTGAAAGGAAAAAGAACTATTTTTTCTTTGGGAAGGACTGTTAGAAATGTACTTGTCAGGAAATTAGGATTTGGAATGTATTTTTCATTAGTTTATTTTCTAAAAAAAGTGAAGTAGTGAAAATCATTTTGCTTTCAATTGCTTGGTTGTTTGCATTTTACTGTGTGTTTTTTACCCTCTCTAGTGTAGACAATTCATCGAATTGAAAGGATCTTGTCTCATTTAGTTGCATTTATGGTTTTTTCAAGTCACATCGCTAAGGCCTAAAAACTGAGACATAACTCAAGATAAACTTTAAAACGAACTCAATTAACCTAAGGCACATTTGAAATCTAACGATCATATCTAGAAGGTCTAGGCTAGAGATGTGTTATGACGTCTTTAAACCTAGCAACTATCATTATCGTCGGCATTAAACACCGCTAGTACGGATTTATGCTCCCCATAACATCGAGTATATAACTAGAGACACCTCTAGGCTACAATCCTTTATCCATAGGAAGTCGAGTCGGCCGCCTTGCGAACGTGATACACCGAACAAAACATTCAGCGAGATTGCTTGGCTGTACTTCTCGATTCGTCGGAAAGTATTCTGTAGTTCACGGTTGCCTAGTAATCCTTTTTACCTAGATCATTTAGAGTAGTAATTTAATATTTTTGACTCATTAAACTTAAAAGATCATTCAAGCATTTGTCCTTTTGAGCTCGTTTCCAATCGAAAGTGATAGAGTCATCTTTCTTTCTTTCTCGACTCTTAAAAAATGAAAGAGCACCAGTCTATTTATGCATCTTAATAAATTGATTGTCCACGATATTATAACATCCTGTTAGTATTTTTTGGACCAAATCGTGAGTTTCCTATAAAGAACATTTTAAAGCCTTGAAGTTTATCTCTCTTTCTTTTCCTGCTAACTAAGACAAGGTCATCATGGCTGAACCATCTGGTTCACCTAGTTCTTCTTCCTCTTCTCCGTCTGAAAGATTGCCCGAGGAGCCCTTTCTTGAATTACCAGAGTCACTCGAGGACCAAGGTGTTGAACTTGGAATCATTCTAAGCATTCAATCTTTGTCATCACATCCTCTGCCTACTTCAGATACTGGGTCACTTGGTGATTTTGGCCCAAAATCTTCGGACAATCCCGTTCAAACTCTTGAGAGTTGGCCAACCACTGACGGTAAACTTGGACTGGTTATCTATCCACCGAATACTTTTTTTGGCACTCTTGTGATATTATCGCAGTGTCTGTACAGTTTGTACGATCAACCGGGTGTTCCTTTGGAATTATCCCCTCGTACTTCTTCAGTCGTTCACCATCATTTGTTCCGAGATATGGAACCCAAAGGCAATGCTAAAGTCACCTCTTCAGATGAGTCAAAAGTTTCTACTCCACACACTGTCAAGGAGGAAGAACATCCATTTCCTCCTGAAGGTTTCCCCCCATATAGGGAGTATTCCCATCAGTGTGTATCGGGAATTTTCGCCTAATTATGTATCCTTGGCACAATTGGTTTTAGGTATACTTAGTGCCTCATCACTTTAACATAACCCTGTTTTGGCATCTGGAGCCATGCCTACTACAAGCCCGTTCATTGTGAACTCGACCTCTCAACAGGTCATTTCCTTAGTCCCGGTGCAACCCAGCATTCCTAACCCTCTTGTATATTCCATCCCAGTCACATGTCTAGTTGAACGGTGGTCTCAAAAAATGTCTCTGTTAGTTCCCCAATCCCTCTGGTCAGTGGCCAACTTGTGCCAGCGCTTGGGGGGAAGAATATGAATTTTTCTATGGTGTCATGCACCACCAATGTGAGTGGCTCACAAGCTCACATGCTTGGTATGAACCAACCTTCTTCTAGCGTTATTCAAAACCTTGCTTGGTCCTGCTGGATCGAGCAATGTCCAGTACCAACAGGTTAAAAATTCCGTTGGTTTGTCTGGGTCAAGCAATGTCCAGTATCAGTAGCTAATGAGGCTCAGGTCCAATACCAAACTTCTTACATTCCATGTGTTTCTCAAGGAATGGTTAATCCGCCTTACGCCCCTAAGTTTGGGCAATATGTTCAGCCTGACTCATCCACTTTCCAGGGTGGCTATGGCTAGATTCGATTCGGAAATTTTTGGGCAGTATTCAAGTCCCCTTGCAACAACAAGGACAACCTCTACAACAACAAGGGAAACCTTTGTTACTGCAAGGGCAATATTTTTTGCAGCAAGGGCAAATGATCCCACAACAAGGTCAACTACAACAATCACAAGGGAAACCCTCACAATCGTTGTGGAAAACTGTGCAACAGTAGATGTAGTATGCTCCGCAAACCTCCTGGACCATGTTCTTGTAGGGCCAACCTCTGCAGCCCCATGGACAGATTTTGTAGCCGCAAGGTCAACCCTTGCAACAACAGAACCAACTCGGGTAGCAATAACCCTTATATACACATCAGCAGGGTCAACCCTTGCAAGGCCAAGGCCAAGGTCAAGTCCTATAGCAGTAGGCCCAAAATCCTAATGTCCTAGGTCAACAAGTCCAAAATCCTTTTGGCCAAGGGCAACAGGTTCATAACCCTAATGTCCTAGGTCAATAGGTACATAATCCTTTTGCTCAAGGGAAGCAGGTACATAATCCCTGTGTCTAAGGGAAACAAGTGTATAATCCTTATGCCCAAGGGCACTAGGTCCAAAATCCTCTTGTTCAAGGGTAAGAGGCTCACCACCCATATGTTTAGGGACAACAGGTAAAATACCCATATGTCTAAGGTCAACAGGCTCAACAACCTCTTAACTCATACATTGCTTATTAGCAACCTATGACTGGATAGTTTCAAGGTATTCAAGGTCAAAATCCTCCCTATGGTTAAGGTACCCCACAATGGGGGTAGAATCAAATTCCGTATGGCCAAAATATCCCACTATGGGGCCAAAATCCCTACCAGCAAGGATGGGCTCCTCTGGTTGGACCCGCTTACCGACCTCCAATGCCTTTTAATACTCAATTGCCATTCGTGGCCATGCTAGAGTTGCCAGATGTGTCTCGCCTTATGAATGATCCAATTCTTCATTCGGCATACTGGCCTCTGGTTCCGTCCAAGATCCTAAGCGATTGTTCGAAATCCAATGGGAAAACAAAAGAAGATCCTCAAGCCCACGTGATGACATATCACCTCTGGTGCTCTTCGAATTCTTACATTGACGATTCCATTCGTCTCCATCTTTTCCAACGAACCCTCATAGGTGCTGTAGCCAAGTGGTACATCGAGCTTCCTCAAAGTACTTAACATGACTTTAACTATTTAGCCATGGCTTTCCTCACACATTTCCAACTACCGGTTTGCTGTGAAATTGACACATATTTTCTCACATCGCTTAAGCAAGATACTGCGACACACATCTCCGATCACATCCATGAATGGAGATGTAGATGTCGCCTGATAAAATTCGAGATTGCTGATCAGTTGCTCACCGAATGGTTCACTAAGTCATTCGTGGCCCCAATTGCTCGCAATATAGCTATGGGTGGGTGTATTACTGAAGAACAAGCCATTGCTCGTGCCCAGTACTTAGGTCTAGTTTACTCTCAGCTTGGCACTTTGTATGAGTTATTACCTGATGCTTCGCAGACATCATCCAATCCCACGACATCGAAGTCATAGGCTGCACCCCCTATTGATGGAGTCATTGGTTCAATGTCCCAGACCCCTGCTAAATCTTCTTCCAGACAGAAGTCGGTCTCAAACTTTGTTTCCAATAGTTCTTCCCAGAATCCACTTGGCCCTAATAAAACCTCAGAGGTCCACACTGTCCAGTCTACCGCAGTGGACAAATCCTTGAAAGGTAAGAAGAAAGGCAAAGGCAAGGGTAAAGTGGATGCCCTAAAAAAGGATCCTCCTAAATCAACTGCTGGTGAGTCTTCACAATGGAAACCTAAGTATCATCGCCTCATTTGCAAGGAGGACCACTATACTAAGGATTGTGCTCGATGATCTGAAGTTAGTCATTTGCTCAAAGGGACCCCAGCTGTCCTAAAAGAGCCATTTCCATCTCAATAGACCCAAATGGTAGACCAACCTCAATCCTATGCTTCCTCAGGATCTCAAGTGTTCATGATGTGTACACCTATTAATGTGGCTACTAGATCAAAATATTACCAAACTCCTATTCCGATAGCTGGGAAAGAGAAAGAAGCCACCCCTTCTTCTTCTGCCTCGAGTTCTGGACCTCTTGATATCGAGCGCCCTAACCCTGATTTCGCTATACGACCACCCTCTTGCGGTGTGCTAAGGAAATCCTTGTACAATCCCAATGCTCGAGCTGCTCAACACTATAATATTATTGAGGACTTGGCTTAGGCGCCATCAACTATGTCAGCTCTCGAGGTGCTCCAAAGCTGCCCATCACAATAGAAATCTTTGTTGTCGGCTATTAGGGGTATTGATCCCACCGATTCCGATTTGATATGTTTTGATCTAGAAAACCATGTTTTGCGCCTGCCTCATCAGATTGCCTTTCTGATTCAGGTAATCATCGATGAGAATACCATCCATAGGATTGTCATTGATAAAGTTGCTTCCACCTACATCATGTTAATCGCATGCTGGACGGCCATTGGTTCTCCTGCTTTGAACAAATCCTCGAACACTTTGGAAGCTTTCGATGGGCACGATTCGCGACCCTTCGGTGTCTTACCTAACCTTGCCATTACACTGGAGGGCAAGATAATACAAGTCGAGGTAGAGATTGTTGATGCTAATCTCAATTATAATCTTCTACTCGGCCGTAGCTGGACCATGCTATGCATGCTGTAGCCTCCTCCCTATTCCACGTGATTCATTTTCCCCATTAAGGGAAGATTGTCACTGTCGACCAGTTGTCCTTCTTTGCCTCTTCGTTAGGCCCCTATACTACTAGTGTAACCCTTTATTGTTATTAGTACAACCCCCTTATTATATTGTTGTACCCATGTATTCCCCATATTGTTATTATTGTGCCCCATAGAAGCCCACTATTGTTATTATTGTGCCCTTACATTATTATTGTTATGTCGGCTCTGATTATATTATGACCCCTTAGACTCCTATATATAGAAAGGAGGTATTTTCATTTGTATCATCCAAGAATTGTTCATTTATGTATGTAAAGGAGGTTTCCCCCTCGAAGAGGCTGAATTCTAAG
>APFE030336986.1:117481-158373 GCA_000404065.3 Pinus taeda
TCATAACATTTGGTATCAGAGCTTTGGATTCTAGGGTTTCGCTGCTCCAAATAGGTCATCATGGAATTTTCACTATAACCTTTTTTCTGCGACGTTTCAGAAGTGAAAAAAAACCCATTTGAGATGAAATCGCGCTGAACCTTGAGTCTGAATTTCAGAGCTTTTCATGTAATATTTGTGGAGATATGATCTAAGGAAGTTGGTCTTTTTGCAGACTCCCGAATTACATTCCAAATAGGTTACCCGGGGAAAATAGTCATAACTTTTGTTTTGAGCATCAGATTGAAATTTCATAAGAAGTAACAAAAAGAGGATGGATTGTAGTTTCTTGTGTATATTTTTTAGATCCTAAGGTCAAGACAGTGACACGTGGCACTTCATAAAAGTTCACTCTTCTGAAAAGGTATATAATTAGGTCATCTTGGGAGATTGTGCATAACTCTTTCTTGGAGAATCTAAATTCGATCAGATTGGTGGCATTGGAAAGAGGATGCAAAGGGCTACTGAATATCACAATTTCAGAACTTAAAGATCTGAAAGTATAGAGTTACAGTCGTTTCAATATCAAGCTCCTAAAATCAAGAAAAAATGAGATGAGGAAGTTTGATGGCAAGGATCTGGTAAATTGGATACTATAGATGGAGAAATATTTTGATCTACATGATGTACCACTATTACAAAAGGTATGTATTGCATCTTCATATTTAAAACAAGATCAATTTTTATGGTATAAAGGGCTTTGTTCTCGTAAACAACTTGTTATGTGGTCAATTTTCACGGAGGAAATTATAGCACATTATGAGAATATAAAGAGAAACACCTTCTTTAGAGCAACACCACGACAATTGGAAGAAAAAAGAGAAAAAGGGCTTTGTTACAAAGTGGAAAGCAAAATTATGGCAACAAGGAATTCTACCTCTCACAATTATAAAGATGGAAGTGTTGTTTCTCCTAGCCTTCCACAAGCTACAAGGGTTACACCACAACAATTGGAAGAAAAAATTAAAAAAGGGCTTTGTTACAATTGTGGTAGAAAATGCACTAAAGGTCATAAGTGTGCTGAGAAGAAATTATTTTACATAGAGTATGAAGAGGAGGAATAAAAGGATCAAGAAACATCAAATGAAGAGGATATGCGCCAGGACCCAACCCCCGAGAAAGAAGAAATGAATCCGACCATATCTTGTAAAGCATTGGTAAGAATTATCACTCCTCAAACTCTCAAGATAGAAGAACATATCAAGAAGAAAAAGGTTCAAGAAGTGAAAGATCACATCGAGAAAGAACAAATGAATCCAACCATATCTTGTAATGCATTGGCCAGAATTACCACTCCTCAAACTATCAAGATAGAAGGACATATCAAGAACAAAAATGTTCAAGAAGTGAAGGATCACATCGAGCATCAAGAAATGAATCCGACCATATCTTGTAAAACATTGGAAGAAATTACCACTCCCCAAACTCTCAATATAGAAGGACATATCAAGAAGAATAAGGTTCAAACAGTGAAATATCAGGAAGAAAAGTATCAAGAAACATCAAAAGAAAATGATACTCACCAAGAACCAACCCTAGAGAAAAAAGAAATGAATATCACCATATCTTGTAATGCATTCGTCAGAATTACCACTCTCAAACTGTAAATATAGAAGGACATATCAAGAAGAAAAAGGTAATAGTGTTGATTGATTCGGGTAGTACCCATAATTTTATTAATTGTAAAATAGCCAAGGACTTGAATTGATTCCTAGATCTAAAACCAGAGTGTCAAGTGATGGTTGTAAGTGGAGGAACCATAAATTGCTTTGGAAAGTGCCATAATATCAAGCTATCCGTGGGAGAATATGTATTGAATAGCCCAATGTTTTCCGTTCCAATGGGTGGTGCTGATGTTGTACTAGGAGTCCAATGGCTACATTCCTTGGGTACAATAGCTTTTAATTTTCAAGAACATTTTATGAAATTTTATTTGGAAGGAAAGGAAGTTGAATTAAGGGGTATCACAGGGAAACCAGGAAAGTTAATCAACTTTGACAGAATGACAAAGCTTCTAAAGAAAGAAAAATGAGGCGTAATTGCACAATTATGTTTGCTAACTGTTCGCATATCGAAATCATGTATTTCTCCAGATCTCCAAAAATTCTTGGACAATCATTCCAAGGTATTTGAGACTCCCAAAGGTTTCCCACGTATTCGTGATCATGATCATGCTACTCATTTTATTCCAGGATGTGTTCCTTCAAACGTCAAGCCTTATAGATATCCATATGCCCAAAGGAGTGAAATTGAACATATGGTTGTAGAAATGGTAGAGGTTGGTACAATTATCCAACCAAATTTGATAAACAAAGGAAGGTATGAATGGAAGAATGGAAAAGTAGGGTGGGAACTCATTCAAAAGTTTTTGAATATCCTAGTTCCAACAATATTGCCAAAACTTGGCAAAGAAGGAAAAAGCATATTGGAACCTGAAGCATTTACAGAACCGAGAAGTCGACAACTATGAAATCGATCAATTTCAAAGCATCTCATCAAGTGGAAGAACTTACATGTTGAAGATTTCACATGGAATGACAAGAATTTTATACAGAAGCATCAAGAACTACTCAAGCATTGAGGACAACACTTTTTGAAGGAGAGGGGCATGTTAGGCCCCTATACTACTAGTGTAACCCCTTATTGTTATTAGTACAACCCACTTATTATATTGATGTACCCATGTAGTGCCCATATTGTTACTATTGTGCCCCATAGAAGCCCACTATTGTTATTATGTGCCCTTACATTATTATTGTTATGTCGGCTCTGATTATGTTATGACCCCTTAGACTCCTATATATAGAAAGGAGGCCTTGTCATTTGTATCATCCAAGAATTGTTCATTTATGTAATGTAAAGGAGGTTTCCCCCTCGAAGAGGCTGAATTCTAAGGCGTTGATCTATCTTTTCTATCTTTTGTGAGCTGGTTTCATAACACTCTTCCTCCTCGAATGGCAATGTTCCATACGCCAAGCACACTAGTGCTCCCTATGAGAGTATGGGGGCAAGTCTTTTTAAAGATTCTTCCTTAATGGGAATTTTTCTGCTCCCATCTCCTCATGTTGCCTCTGTCAACATGATCTCGGTCAAATATGACCCTTGGGCCATACCTTCACCAGATCTCGTTGATACCTGTGGCGAGGTTATGCCACTTAGTCCTGCTGAAATCAATTACATGGAAATTGTTTCAGCCTCGAGTTTCACATCCTTTGATTCTTCTGTTTTGAAGACCTCTCTCGATACCTATTCTCAATCCCCATGGTTTGGCAGTTTGGAATCTCTTGATCCCTTGGCTGAGACTTTTCTTTCTAACAAAGGTATCATGGAAGTAATGTTTCTAGAGGAACCACCTTGGACCAATGCTCATCATCGTTCCTCGTTCTTGCCTCGCCGCCCGACAGTCATGTCTACCAATCTCGAAGAGTTCTCTTAAATAATTCCTTCCCTCCTGCTTCCACCACCGATCATGACTCATGATGTATGGTCAGAAGGAAATTTGGGTAATATTACCCAAGTGATGCTGATTGATATTTCTATCAAGCCTGGTATCATTTAACATGTCCATATTAGGGTAACTTGTTCTCCAGATGAGATCAAGACCTATACTCATCTGTTTCAAGAATTCTGTGATGTGTTTGCGTGGTCCTACGAAGAAATGCCTAGCATTGATCCTAGCATTGTTGTGCATGAAATACCACCTTATCCTCACGTGAAGCCCGGTTCGCCAATGACTCCACCCAGTGCACCCTAGGAAGGTCACCGCTATCAAGGGTGAAGTTGAAAAACTTCTCAAAGCTAGATTCATCTATCCCATCTCTCTTACAGATTGGGTGTCAAATATTGTCCCGTGACGAAAAACAAGGCATGATCCGCATTTTCATTGATTATAGTGATCTCAATCACCCTTGTCCTAAGGATAACTACCCAACTCCCTTCATTGATCAGATCATTGACGAATGTGCTGGGAGCGAAATTTTTTCTTTTATGGGCGGTTTTTCTGGTTACAACCAGATTAAAATTGCACCGAATGATCAAGAAAAGACAGCTTTTATCTGTCCATGGGGTACGTTCGCGTACAAAAAGCTCCTTTTCGGCCTAAAAAATGTTGGGGCTACATTTCAACAGGCAATGTCCTATGTGTCTCCTATGCATTTCATGATATTCACAACATCGTCCAACCTTACTTGCATGACTTTCCCACTCATTCTCATAAGCGCCAAGATCACCCTGAACATCTTCAATAGATTTTTCTTTGTTGTAGACACTACAACATTCGGTTAAACTCGAATAAATGTGTTTTCTACGTAGAATCTGGACGACTCCTCAGCTTTATCGTTTCCAACGACGGTATTTGCCTTGATCCACTTAAAGTCGAGGCCATTGTAAATTTACCCCCCCATCTTCATTGCACCAACTCCGAAGCTTGCAAGGAAAGGCAAATTTTCTCCATCATATACCCAATTATGCTGGGTTATCTACAAGATTTACCCGGTTGCTCAAACAAGAACACCCTTTTCCTGGGATGAGGTTGCCCAGAAATCTTTTGACGATATCAAGGCTGTCCTCGTAAATGCTCCTTTGCTGCATCCCCAGGATTATCAACGAGATTACTTTCTTTACCTAGCTGTAGTCCCTAACACCATTGCTATGGTCTTAGTCCAGGACGACGACAAAGGTAACAAACATGTTATCTACTATCTTAGTCGTAATCTCCTCGACACTAAAATGCATTATGCCCATGTAGAGAAGTTGGCTTTGGTTGCTGTCCACTCTGTTCAACGCTTTCGGCACTACATCCTCTTACGCACTACAATTGTGATTTCTGAATGGAACCCCATGACCTTCATCCTGACTCGTCAGCTTCTGGGTGGAAACTATTCTAAATAGATTGTCATCCTGCAAGAATTCAATTTGGTTTTTAGTACCGCCAGATCTAAGAAGTCACTAGTTTTTGTTGAGTTGATTTGTTCCCTTCTTTCTATGTCTCTCCCTACTAGTGCAAATGAACAACTTCCAGACGAGACTCTTTTCGTGATCAACACCCTTGATCCATGGTATGGTGATATCATCATGTATCTCCAGATGTCTACGTTTCGGTCCACATTGACTAAGGATGATCGCTGACATATTCAACATCACTCCCAACCCTACCGTATTATTGGCGATACTTTATACCATGTTGGTGTTGATCCAGTTCTTCGCCGATTCCTTACTCTTGAGGAGGCTGAGAGAGTTCTCAATGACTGCCACTCTGAGGCATGTGGTGGTCATATGTCTGACTATGCTACCACTCAAAAAATCCTTTGCACTGGTTATTTATGGCTGTCCATTTTTAAGGACTGGATCCTTGCTGTTCGCAAGTGCCATGAATGCCAAATTTACCAACGTAAGATGCGTACCCCACTCGCTCACCTACACCCCATCATTACCATTGGTCCTTTTTACAAATGGGGCATCGACTATATGACATGTAATCCTTTGTCAGGCGAGGGGCATGGAAATATTATTGTTGCTGCAAATTATTTCACCAAATAGGCCAAAGCGATGCCTACATACTCTGTAGATGGTAAAACGATGGCTCAATTCCTTTTCAACCATGTTATTTCTAGGTTCAGCATACCTTAATCCATTGTCACAAACCATGGCTCCCATTTCAAAGATTACACGATGGCTAAGATGACATCCATGTTGGGTTTGCACCATGATGGTTCAACCCCGTATTACCCTCAGGCCAATGGCCAAGTTGAAGCCATGAAAAAGGTTTTGGTTACACTGCTTCAGCGTACTATTGTGATGCACAAGTCAAATTCGCATCTCATGCTCTTTTCAGCTCTATGGACTTACTGAACCTCAACCAAAGATGCAACTAGTTTCACACCATTCCAGCTTGTCTACGGTTTGGAAGCAACATTACCGATCGAATGCGAGATTCCTTCACTCAAGCTAGCTGTCAAACTTCTCCCCGAAACATCACCTTAGGAAGAGCACCTCTTATATTTAGAATGACTGGATGAGACTTGTCATGTCACTGCATTGGTTATTGAGGCACAAAATAAACGAGTCAAGTCCCATTTTGATTAGTCGGTCTCCCCTCGTGCGTTCTTTGAGGGTGATTTGGTTTTACTATACGACCAAGCTAATGATAAGCTGCGGGCAGGCGAGTTTGAGCCCATGTGGCATGGGCCCTACATTGTGAAACATGTTTTGCAAAAAGGGGCCTATGAGCTTATTGATTATGAAGGCAATCCTTTGGACAAGCCTCGAAATGGGCTTTACCTCAAGAAGTACTATGTTAGGTCATATTGCATGGTTACTTGTGTACATTAGTGTGTCATTCATTTTTGTACAGTGTGGTTTGGTGTGTTAGTTTTCAAACAACTTTCTTGTTTATTATGTTTTCCTTGCTTTGAAGATGTCTGTGACTCCCCACATTGGTTTCACTAATGGTGCTTATCATAGTACCCAAAACCTATCATCTGCGGCGTGGGCTATTTATGACCCTCACGATGAGTTGATTGATCTTCAAGGTATCTATTTAGGTCGCACAACTAACAACATTGCTGAATACAGTGCGGTGATTGAACTGTTGTCAGAAGCCATTTCTCTTGACATTCGAGAGTTGGTTGTCAACATAGATTCACAGCTTGTCATTCTTCAACTCAATGGGAAATATTCCGTCAAAAACCCTTAGATATTGAGAATGTATCTCCGTATTTATCTACTAGAAAGGCGTTTTGATTATATTACATATCATCATATTCCTAGAAGCATGAATACATTGACAGATGCACTAGCTAACTTTGTGTTGGATAGACATTTACGAAACATGTGAAAAACCAAAAAAAATCATTTGTACCATAGTAAGCAAGAACATACAACATATATTATATTATATATATATATATATATATATATATATATATATATATATGGTGATAATGTTTTATATATCAAAACCCCAAAAAATAATATGTGTGTCCAAAATAAAATCGGCGGCTCGCAGGCCTCATATATCCATGCCATGCAGGCCTCAAAAAATGTAAATGCTGGACCTAGGAACTAATCAGCATGGTGATCATGGTAGCATGACACGGCTCATGCAACACGAGTCAGCAATTGGTAGATCCAATCCGATACTCCCACCATGTGCCTCTGGTACTAGTGGGGAATGTCTCCCACTCGAGCATACTCTAGGATACCATGAGTCAACCCCTCAAGGTTCCTCGTGATCTCCTCCTCGTCGTCACTCCCCTCCTGATAAGGAGCGACAACATCGAATTGGTGGGCGATGTGTCTGGCTATTGGGGACATCCTAGTGGGATGCTCTGGTCCAACATCTGCATTAACAAAGCGAAATTTTATAAACACACACACACACACACACACATATAAAACAATTAAAAAATCACAAAATAAAAAAAATGATTTTTTACCTTCATCGTCGAAATCCTCTCCATTTGGGAGTGGAATGTCCGGATCTCCATGAAATTCGATGCCACTGTATGGCTAGTCCTCCACGATAATCAGATGTCATTGTAGCCATGAAAAGAAGGCAAGCCTGTACGACATGTGCTGGCCCCCAGTGATCCTGGGCATCAAACGACTCCAACGGGCCATCCGCTGGTAGCATGGCATGGGAGGATCTACCTCAATCAACTAGTACTAGAACAACGACACCCATTCCAAGAAAAATGTCACTAGTATGGATCCGAGGCAAAATTTCTTCAGATTCCCAGCCTTAGCTTTAGTCAGCTGGAATTTTATGTTGATCTTCATGGCTTCTACCCAATTGAAGATCGTCGGTGCTATGCAGTCGATGGCATATAGGAATTTCGACTTGTTATTCTCATGCACTACCTGGGACCCTGCCACTCTATTGATAGTCAACAGTAGCACTCTCAGTGTCATATCTTGGACGGCGGAAATCTCAATCTTGCCACTCTTGGATTTGAGGGCTTTAGGGCATCGTTCGTGGCCCATATAAGTTGACTGGTTCCCCTCTTCAAGATAGTCCTGTGATGAAATATATGTCTGAAGTTTCTAACTCCAACTCCTGGTCACCAATGACGAATATTTCCTGATTAATGTTCCAAAGACTAATCAGGTACCAAAGCAACTCAGGTTGGGCTCGCATCCCTGGCGTGAGAAATAATTTGAGGATCCCACAGTCCCTCAAAGCTTTCAAGCAATTTGGATCATTTAGTGCCTGGGTATAGACATACTCGTGCTCACGTTCTTTCTTGTCTACCATTTTCGACGATTCTTTCCTACAAAAAACCATAGATTTAAGTCATTAATCATTTGTAACCCATAAATTTCAAATTCCAATGATGGTTTTGAGGGGAAATCGGTTTTTCCCTATTCACGTTACCGACATGCCTGTTTTAAAAATAGTTGTGCCAACGATGCGATATGTCGTTTTAATTACCCTCGATTGGCGCGATTCCTTGCTCGAAAGTTGTGCCGACCGAGGGCGAATTTTTTTTAACAAATTCTCCCTCAAAAATCCCAAAAATGGTTAAAAATAGGAATAAATGATATGAAAATTAAGCTTAGGGCTTTGGCTCTTACCTGTAACTAGCGGCTCCGCAAATGACCTCCTAGATCTCCCACAATTTGCTCTAGAACAATTAGGGAAAAAATGAGTAAAAAGTCTTTCACAACAAGGTAAAATAGTAAATGGTAAAAAATATTTACTTTTCCTCCCTTTTATTCAGATTTTCATGAAATATTAGGTTTTGTGAATATTTTGACCTATTTTGCCTCAAGAATTGGATAATGCACTTTACCTTTTTGCACAGCGACAGGTGATGGATGTTCAATGATGATGTTGAGTCACATTTTAGCTCTTTTCTCGACTCGTAAAACTCGTATGAAAATATTGCCCAATATTTTTCTGTTTTGACTCGTAAAAGAGAATAAAATGGGGGGTCTGCTTTCAAGCTCTTTTCCGACCCTTTAAATGTGAAAAGATAGCTGAGCTCTTGTCATTTTGAACTCGTTAATAGATGTGAAACATCGTGTGCCTAGTATAAGTTTACCCCTTTTTCAGGTTGGGATGCACTATTTACGAAAAAAGTATTCCTTGACTGAAATGGTCAAGTGGTTCTCTTGAGTATCATTTTCTACCTTTTTGGGCTCAAGAGACACAAATGTACGAAAATGGACCATGTGGAGTTTTCTTTTCCGTGTCTTTTTCAAAATCTCTAAACATAAAAAAATACCAAGTTACACCTTTATCAGACTCATTTAAATATTAAACGACATCAGATTCGTCACCATGACGAACATGAGCTTCTCCTTCCTAGGGCTCATTAAACTTACGAGGTTTGATTCATCCGAAAGGTGAACTTACAGTGAAAGCATATGCTATCCTCTCCAATATTGCAATTAAAAATAATTGGGGTACCTGCTAGAAATGGTGGGTGAAAATTTGGAAATCTAATCAGTTGTGTTAGTAGCTCACTCTTGAGCATGACACTTTCTGCTCCGTGTCGGGTTGGGATATCCTCCTTTGTATCGTCAACTTTCTTGGGTTGGGTTGTTCATTTTTGCCTTCCATTTGATCTCTACCATGTCATCATGACCATTGATCCTATCGATCCAAAAGCTGCCAAACTTCTAGTTGTGTAGCCGATATGTTCAAGAGTTGTCCTTCTGCAGTTACACTTACCTTTGATTCTATGTAACATCCAAAATCATTTTGAATCCTTTTGTCTCATGTCAATTATGTGGGATATATTGTGGCCCTCCTTTGACACGGTCGCTTCCTGTTGACTTCAACTCATTATCCGGGAAGTTGACCGAGAGACTCCCTTCCAGTACCTTCAAGCTTGCATGCCCTAATGGCAAGTTCTTCGCACTTGACAACAAGTTCACATCACTGGCTTTCAATCGAGTGATTTCATGGGTGTTCAACTTTAGTTCCTCTATTCACGTTACATGGATTATGTTAATAGTACCTTGAGGACCATTGTCATTATTGGCGGTTTCTCTCGTGCTTGTTAATAGTTTACATCATTGACTAGTAATCAAGCGACTTTCTAGCATGTTCGACCTCAACACATCTATTCACATGTTAGGATTTGTACTTTGATCGAATTGTGTTGGAGCGCAAGACCCTAGACTCAGATCACAAAAGTCCAGGTTGCGAAGTGATGTGACATGGTTATGTTGATATACATGTCTCTTTCAGATGGTTGGCTATGACCATACCATGAGTTATCATATGTGATCCTTCTCATTATTGGATGGTTGTGACCATACCTTGGTTTCAATATGATCCTCTTTATAGGATGGCTGTGCCCATACCTGGATCCATTTACATGATCATTCTTTGGGTGGCTGCGTCCATACCACGATTCATGTATCATTTGATGAAGTTTTTTAGTTATGTATACGTATCTGTACTTGCTTGCAAGTTTTCCGATGACATACTATGGTTACCCGCACTAATTCATAAAGCATTTCATCCCTCACTCTAGTTCGACCTTCACGCTTTGGGGGCATCTGTTACACAACATTTTGTCACTTTCCTTGTACTTCTCATTCCTTGATTCTGGAGGACCTCTATAGTGAACCCTACATGCTTTCCCTTCATGAAGAAACTCCGATTGTGTCCCTCTTCATGAGAAGAACAATTCCCTTTTGCACCATTTCCCCAAAATATTTTGTTTTTTTCTAGTTTACAAGACCGGTGCTAATGACCCTTGTCCTCCTCGCGCTGATATTCCGGGATTAACACTATCCCTAGCATTGACCGGAGTGACTGAGCTTTGTTCCAGTCACACGTATCCTCTTATGAAAAGTTTTTTAAATAAGGAGCCAAAGCTTCCATCTCTAGAAGCTTCGTAACAGAAGTCTGGTAAATGGTTTGGCCGGATGGGGTTGAGGATGTCAATTTGGGCTCCTTTCCCCTATATATATGGAACTACCTCAAGAGATAAGACCTTCTCCCATGAGAGGAGTATCCATCTGCCATCCATTCATGCTATATAAACCTCCATTTTTCCCAAGCACAAGCTAGTGTTAATGTTGGTGTGCTAGTGCTAATTAAGTTTGGAGTAAACAACAAGCTATTCATAGTTGTAGCTCTCTATTTGTGTGAGGGAGAAGTGTGAATTTGGTTTAGTGTGAAGCCTAAAGGGAAGGGCCTTAAAACTATCATTGTTGAGGCCATCATGGAATGCTAGCAGAAGTGTGTGGGAACCTGGTTTTGTCAGAGGAGAACTTGTAATCTCTTCTAAATTCAATATATATGCAACTATCGATTGATTTCCTACATGATGTTTCATATTACATGTTCATGGCTTAATGTTCCTTGACTTGTTAAGTAGGTTGAATTACAATTTGTCTATTATCACGGTTGTTGTTTGCTGTTGTTTACTTGTTGTAGGTGTTTGAAGAAGGAAACGAGAGATCACTGGAGCAAGAAATCAAGGTCATCATCAAACGGGATAAGCGTACTAAGAGGTAGGCCCTCTTAATTGGTTATAACCTAAGGAAATATTCCATAGAATATATCGGTTGTGGCTAGACCCATTATTGGGCTAGAGGAATTGGTTGTGTCCGCACTCATAATTTTACTTCAGCACAAGCATTTATGCAACCATACGTTCAAGTTCACTTGTTTGGGCATAGGGATATCTATAAGGCCTGATGTTTGGAGGAACACTTCCTGGAATCAAATGAATAGCATGATCACAATCACGAATATGTGGGAGGCCTTTGGGAGTCTGTAATACCTTGGAAGGATTTTCGAAGACCTTTTGGAGATCTGAAGAAATAGATGATTTCGATGTAGGAACCTCTAGCAAACATAATTGTGCAATTATTCCTCGTTGTTCATTCTTTAGAAGCTTTGTCATTTTGTTAGAGATGATTATCTTTCCAGGTTTCTCTGCAATACCCCTTAATTAAACTTCCTTTCCTTCTGAAGGAAATTTCATGAAAATTTATTGAAAATTAAAAGCTATTGTACCCAAGGGTTGTAGCCGTGGTACTCCTAGTACAACATCAACACCACCCATTGGAATGGAAAGCATTGGGCTATTCAATACATATTCTCCCATGGATATCTTGATATTATGGCACTTTCTAGAGAAATTATGGTTCCTCCACTTGAAACCATCACTTGACACTTTGGTGATGGATATAGGAAGCAATTCAATTTCTTGTCTATCTTACCTATTACCTTTTTCTTCTTGATATGTCCTTCTATCTTGATAGTTTTAGGAGTGGTAATTTCGGAAAATGCATTCCAAGATATGGTTGGACTCATTTATTCTTTCGCTAGGGTTTGTTCTTGCTGTATATCCTCTTCTTTTGATGTTTCTTGTTCCTTTTCCTCCTCCTCTTCACAATCTATGTAAAATAATTTCTTCTCAGCACACTTATGACCTTTAGTGTATTTTCTATCATAACTATAACAAACCCCTTTTTCTCCTTTTTCTTCCAATTGTTGTGGTGTCAACCTTGTAGGTTGTGGAAGGCTAGGGTAAACAACACTTCCATATTTATAATTGTGAGTGGTAGGCTTCCTTGTTGGCATAATTTTGCCTTCCATTTTTCTTGCCAACCCGAATGCCTTCTCCAATGAATTAGGTTCCCAAAGGCAAACCTCATGTTGGATATTATCCTTTAAAGTACCTATGAACACATCAATCCTATGCTCCTCTAGAATATATTTTACCCTTGTATTCAATTTTTGGAAGTCCTCAATGTGCTCCATCATTGAACCCTTTTGTTTGAGATTTATCAATTGGCTAAAAAAAGTGTTTCTTTTGTATCCTCATAATGTGCTATCATTTCATCCATAAAAATTGCCCAAGTGACAATTTGTTTACGAGAGAAAAGCCATAGATACCATACAAATTGATTTGGTTCCAAATATAAAGTTGCAATGCGTACCTTTTGTGTGTTTTTCACTTTATGGAGATCGAAATATTGCTCCATCTGTAGTATCCATGTTACGGGATCCTTGCCATCAAGCTTCCTCATATTGATCTTTGGAACATGGTGGGTCTTCGATCCAACATTAGAGTCTATGAAATCATGATTAACATTTATTTTTTTTTCTCATCACAAGTTTCCTTTACTACCCTTTCGCCATTAGTAAGCATTTATTGTAGAAACTTTGTCAAATATGTCTTCAATTCTTCCATGTTGCCTTTAAGTTTTTCTTCTAAACCATCCATCTTAGCTTCCATGCCATCCATCTTAGCTTCCATTTCATTCATCTTAGCTTCTATGCCTTTCTTTAAACCATCCATATTAGCTTCCGTTACTTTTTTTGAGAGTGAATTTTGTTGCACTTGGTCTCGTAATTTTGATATATCATGGTTCATTTCTTCCTCTTCTTCATGGGTCATGCTAGAGTTTTCAGGTTTCTTTCTAGGTGTTTCTTTGGGGTATCAATTAATGATAATTATGCTTCACTATGCTCTTTGAATTCCTTCAAACTAATTTTTCAAACCGACTTATGCAAAATTAAAAAAAAAATACAAACCTTTTTTCACTTTGTAGGAGCTCGATATTGTATCTGATGTATCTCTGGAATTTTGGATTTGCAAGGTTTGAAATTGCGAACTGTGGTAGCAATCTAAGTCCTCTTTCCAGTGCCATCAGTCTGATCGAAATTGGATTCTCCAAGAAATCTTTATGCCCAATCTCCCAAGATGACCTGATTATACACTTTTTTAGTAGAGCGAACTTGTACAAAGTGCCACGTGTCACTGTTTCAACCTTCGAACCTGAAAACGATGCATAGAAAATGATAGTCCACCTTCTTTCTGTAAATTCTTACGAAATTTCAATCTGATACTCAGAGATAAAGTTATGATGATTTTCACAAGGTCACATGTTTGGGATGTAATTCAGGAGCTTGCAAAACCCTAACTTCCTTGGATCATATCTTCGAAAATAGAGAGAGACAAGATTGAAAATTGAGACCCGAGGATCATAGAGATTTAGGCACAAATGGATTTTTTTTAGAGTCTGAAACATCGCAGAAGAAAAGCTATAGCGAAAATGCCACAATGACCTTTTTTGGAGCAGAAAAACCCTAGAATCCAAAGCTCTGATACCAAATGTTATGAAACCAGCTCACAAAAGATAGAAAAGATAGATCAATGACCTAGAAATCAACCTGTTTGAGGGGGAAACCTCCTTTACATTACACAAATGAACAATTCTTGGATGATACAAATGAAGAAACCTCCTTTTTATATATAGGAGTTTAAGGGATCACAATATAATCAAATCCAACATAACAATAATAATATAAGGGCATAAAAATAACAATAGTGGGCTTCTATGGGACAAAATAATAACAATATGGGGACAATAGGGGAACAAAAATAACAATAAGGGCTACAATGACAATAGTAATGGGGGAATCACTAGTATTATAGGGACCTAACACCCTAAATCTACCATCTAGGCATAAAAAAAGTCACTAATGAAAGAATCAGAGCATATTGCAACACATCACCTATCACATTCGCGTCATAATTATTCTCTTGTTGTCCATGTCCTTTTTTCCCTTCTGAGATTTGCAGTCTTTCTTTAGGTGTCCTTTCTTCCTACATTTCCAGCAAATTATCTCCGATCTAGGCTTGGATGTGCCTTCCTTGACTTACTACGATGTCCTAGGCTCTTTTCTCTATCTAGTTTTCTTCCTCTAGTCTCTATAGTCAAATCATTACCTGTTGTCTCACTTGAGCTTTTCCTTCGTGTTTCCTCACTAAGGATATCACCAACAACATCATCAAACTTTAAAGTACTAGACCTAGAGATAGAGTTACTAATAACCATGACTAAACCGTTCCAAATTTGTGATAATGAGCACAGGAACAATAGAGCCCTAACTTCATCATCAAAATTTACCCCTATAGAACTTAATAGACTGGTAACCGTTGTTAAATTCATTTAAATGATTAGCAACAGATCCACCTTTTGACATATTCATATTAAATATACGCTTCATAAGAAATACCTTATTTGAGGCCGAGGTTTTTTCATTTAGTTTGGCCAATTTTGTCATTAAACCTTATGTTTCCATTTCCTTTGAAATTTTGAATGCCACAGACACTGGCAGACATAGTGGTATTGTTCCTAGTGTCTTTCTATCGAGAAGATCCCATTCTTTGTACATCACACTTGTTGACTTGTTTTATTTTTTTCCTAATGGTAGGTACAGATCTTTCTGATACATATAATCTTCCATATGTATCTTCCACAACTGGTAGTTTTGGCAATTAAATTTCTTGACCTTAAACCTACCATCTTTTGTCATTCCTCTCACTCAAATCAGGAAACCTTCGCTCCTAAGATTTTATCATCCAAATACACCTTTGGCTCTGACACCATTTGTTAGAAATTAATTAATGGAGCAATGAAACACTTAAAAATATTGAGGAAACACAAACACAGAAATGCATAAAACAAGAGAGGCACATATATACATGGTTCACCCAATTTCAGCTACGTTCATGAAGAAATAGGCAGTATTTCCTTTTATATTATCTAGAAAAATGAAGCTATACAACCTATACCAAATCCACAATAATTTCCTCTTTGCTCTCACACCGTATCCTCTCTATTTTTTATCATAATAATAATAATACACAGTCGCAATACAATTCCCTCATATAAATCGAGGGTTACCTTCTAAAGAAAAACCCTAAATTAACATAACTTCTACTGTCATATCATCTGCATAATGAACAACCCATATTGACTATGAAATTACAATATTTTACAAGGAAAATTTTCATCTATTTTTAGCTTCGGGGGCACTGACCCCGAACCCCCACCAAGGGGGGGACGTTGACCATATGATGCCCCATTAGGAATAAGGATCTAACATGGTTGAAACAAAAAACCTCTGAGCAATCAAGAAGATAATCAGGCTCTACACCCAACAATCTCTTTCTTGGAGACTGATTATATAAACTCCATCGTTGCTTCACTTGCTGAAAAATGACTCCACTTGGACCTGACTATTTCTCATCTTCATCATCATACTTGAAGATCAATTGAAATTGAGAAGAATATCAATTTCTCCCTAGTTACAACTTTTATTATTTGCAGGATTATGGCTAGTGTGTATCCTTTCCAACTTCAACCGTCCATCTTCCAACACTGATCATATTAAATGACACTTGAGTTGTATATCTTTAGTCTTAGAATGAAATGTCTAGTTCTTTGCTATATGGATGGCACTCTGGCTGTCACTCTATAACTTGCCCATCTCTTGATTCTTTCCAATTCGTCTCTATAACTTGCCCATCTCTTGATTCTTTCCAATTCGTCCATAAACCTTTGTAACGAAATCATTTATTTACTAGCCTCTGTAGCAACAACATATTCTACTTCTGTTATTGAAAGTGCAACAATGTTTTGAAATTTTGTAACCCAAATGATCACTATTCCATCTACAGTAAACACATACCCTATGGTTCTCCTCCTATTATCTCTATCACTTTCCGTATTTGCATCAACATATCCCTATAGAGCAATGCTTGAACCACCAAAGAATAATGCTTGATTTGTGGTACCACTCAAATACCTGAGAATCCACTTCACTGCCATCCAATGCTCTTTTCCTGGATTGTTCATATACCTACTTACAACTCCCACTGCATGTGAAATATCAGGCCTTGTGTAGACCATTGCATACATTAAGCTTCCAACTGCTGATGCATATGTAACTTTACACATGTAATCCATCTCCTCCCGAGTCTTGGGACATATCTCCTTACTTAGTTTGAAATGGCTAGCCAAATGTGTATGAACTAGTTTTTCATTATGCATATTAAATCTGTTCAACACCTTTTCTATGTACTCACTCCAAGACAATGTTAATTTGCTATTTTTCCTATCTCTAATTATTCTCATACCAATGATGTGTTTTGCAACACCCAAATCCTTCATTGGAAATGAATTTGCCAATTTTCCTTTGAGCAAATTTATTTATTGCATGTTAGACCTTGTAACAAGCATTTCATTTACATACAATAGCTATATAATATAGCTACCATCATTTTGATTTTTAAGATAATCATAATGATCAAAGTGACATCTATTATAACTTTGTTTAGGCATAAACCTGTCAAGTTTTAGATACCACTGCCTTTGAGCCTATTTTAAGCCATATAAGCTCTTCTTCAATTTACACACAGTTTTTCTTCCCTTTGACCTCATACCTTTGTGGTTTCTGCATATATATTTCTTCTTCCAAATCCCCATGGAGAAAGTTTGTCTTTACATCTAATTGCTCAAGATGAAAATTTTCTGCCGCCACTAGACTTAAAATAGTTTTGATTGAAGTCATTTTAACAAGAGGAGAAAAAGTTTCATCAAAGTCTATATCTTTCTCTTGTGCAAACCCCTTCACCACAAGTCTAGGCTTATACCTTTGTGTACCTCCATCTTCTTCCTTCAACCTGTAAACCCATTTATTATATAATGTTGTTTTACCTGCAGGCAACTTGACTAAGTCCCAAGTCTGGTTATGCATCAAGGAGTCCATCTCTTTTTCCATGGCTTTCTCCCACTTCTCCCTGGTTTCTACATGGATTCTTATTCATATCTTTATGGTTCACTAGAATCAAACAAAAATAAATATTACAATGAAGGAGAGTATCGTTCAGGGGGTTTACTTATCTTGGTAGATCTTCTAACACAACTTTTAGGTGTTTTAGGTGCCTGTTGTTGTTGTGGTTGCTGATCATTATTATTTTTAGGCACCTTTACATTTTCAATATAGTTTGGCCAATGACATCATTAAAAATGTTGAATGCCACTCACGTTGTGAGACACAATTGTATTGTTCCTAATACCTTTTTGTCAAGAAGATCCCATTCTTCATCCATCATACTCGTCGACTTCTTTGATTTTCTACTTAATGGTAGGTACAAATATTTCCCTTACAAATAATCTTCCATCTGCATCTTCCAGAATTGGTAGTTTTTGCCATTAAATTTCTCGACCCTAAACCTACCATCGTTTTCCATTTCTCCCACTCAAACTAGGAACCATTCTCTCCTGTGAATTTATCAACCAAATACACCTTCGAATTTGATACTAGTTGTTAGAAATTAATTAAAGAAGTAATGAAACACATAAAAATAGTGCGGAAACAAAAATACAGAAACACACAAAACAAGAGAGACATAGATATAGTGGTTCACCCAATTTGGGCTACATCCATGGAGAAACAACTAATCCTTCCTTTTATATTATCCAACAAAATGAAGAGATACAACCTACAACAGATCTGTTGTAATTTCCTCTTCGCTCCCACACCATATCCTATCCATTTTCACTAAGAATAATGATAATACACAATTGAAATACAATTTCCTCTTATAAACTGAGGGTTTCCTTCTAGGGAAAAAAACCCTAAAATAACATAACTTCTACTGTAAGATCATACGCCTAATGAACGACCCAAATTAGCTACGAAATTACAATATTTTGCAAGGCATATTTTCATATATTTTTAGCTTCTGGGGCGTTGCCCTGAACCCCCGCCAAGGAAGTTGACAATCATACGGTCAGTGTTGCCACCCCATTGGGAATAGGGATCCAACACGCCTAAAAAAAAACTTTTAAACAATCAGGAAGATAATTAGGCTCGACACCCAACAAGACTTTTTCAGGCATGAGAAAAAATACCATGTCACTAAAGATGGGTTGGAATATATTCTTAGAGCTAACTACATGAAGATAAATTCAACCCTTGTCACCGCAGGATAGATGAAGAGACTCATCAATGTAACAACCCTGGTGAAAATTCCATGTAATAAAAGTTAATAAAGGAAAAATAAGACCACAGTTAAGGGACACTTATTCCATGCTGAATGTTGGGCAAAGATATCCTAGAGGTCACCATTGGATGTGTTTATGGCTAAATGAATTTGGAAAAGGAAAAGGTAAAAAAGAATTTTTGGCACACTTATTTACGAAAATAAAGGAAAATAGGAGAAAAGGAAGGTGAAAGGTCATAGGTTGCATGTGAGGAGTAAAACGAAGGAAAATAATGGAAATTGAAGAAAATAAAGGCCTCATTGATAAAAAGGCTTTTGAGGATCAGTTGGCAGGCTTGGTCAGTGTAACCTTTTGGTTAGTTCAATTTTAGAGCTCTCTCATTATTCTTTCTCTCTTTCTCTCTCTCTCTCTCTCTCACTCTTGGACACTTAGAGTTTTCTTGGAGCACTCTAGCCTTGGAGAAAATAAGGAAAAATAAGCAAAGGGAAAGGAATGAAAGCTAGGATTAATCAAGGAAGAGCAGGATCAAGCAACTTCAACATGAATACTTGCAGGTAACATATTGAATGTGTGATTTCCTAGATGGTTTTTACATGCATGGATTTGCATGTTGGTCTATGGTTCTCTTGCTGTTGGTGGCATGGTTTTTTTGGGTTATGACAATGGTTTCATCCTAGCATTGCCTTTTTCTGGCTTCTATGGTGTGTTGGGATGTTGATATTAGTTTTGAGCTTTGGAATTGTCGGATGAATTTTAGAATCTGCAACGAAGGTGGTCTTAAGGTTCACTCACAAAGGCCTAAGAATCCCTTGAATAGTTTTGGCGGGATACACAATAAAGCCTGAGGGAGGTGTCTCTGTTTGGGGCCTAGTGATCCAGGATTAGATTGCGGTAAAGCTTGAGAGACAAGGAGACAAAAAATTCCTCAAGGATAGTGATGGATTCTGGATGGCATTCCAAGTTCGGTTTGGTTTTGTCATCGAAGCACCGGTTTTGGTCTGATCACGGTTTGGCGAGGGTGGAGGTGGTTTAGCCTGTGGGCTCCCTTGGTTTTTTTTGGATTGGTTTATCCATGAGATCCCACATTCATGCTTGGAATATGACACAGGGCTGATTGGATGAAATAAATATTTGGTTCAACCATGTCTTTTATCCTAGACCTGTAGATTGCATTGATTCCAAGTGTTTGACAGAATGTCAGTCCTGGTTGGGGGTGGGCAGGCATAGTCCTAGAGTTTGTTTTTGGTTTATTAGTCTTGTCATAATGTGTTTAATGGATTCCATAAGTTACAACAAGTTCTGGGCAGTGGCCAAAATTATGGGCTTGAAAAGTGCTTTAAATCTCGCGGACTCTGGCACATGTCTGTTGGCTTGTGGGAGCATCCAGAGCTCTTTGGACACTGGAATGCCCATAACATGGGAGTGTCTAGAGGTTTAATATCTTAAAATCTTAGTGGGACCTAGGGGCATGGCTGCTGGGAATGTTTTTGCTGATGTGGAAGGTATGTTTGATGGGTTTCCATTGATTCCACTTCCTTAAGGATACCTAGGAGGTTGAATCATATCATAGTAGCCTCCTATCACACGTTTACCCCAGTTGGCTGGTTACTTGGGTAGATATGGGAGGAGGGTGGTTATAGAGTTGTATCAGAGTGGGTTGGCTCTCTTTGGGTCATATATGATACCATAGAGTGGTATCAGAGCATGGTTCACCCCTCAGACTGGATGGGCTGTGTGTTGGTCATGCATTCATCTAAGTTGCATATGTGTTGCTTATACTTGTAGTCCATGTGTGTGTTGCATTTACATGGTATTGATCATGGTTGTAGTGATGTTTCCATGTGAAGGTTGAGGGCATTGTTGTGGGATGTGTCGTCATGAGTGTATGGTTATATATGCATTGTCATGCATGTATGGTAGGTCAGACATGCATTGTGAGGTCCTTGTATGCAATTAGGTCACCATGATGTTGTTGGTTGTTATGATGCTAATGTGTTGGATAAGATAGAGCAGGAGGTGTAGATCATCAAAGTGAAGTTGCAGCATTGGACCTCAAGGCAAGAGCATGTCGTCATACAGGTTTGTATGTTGGGCATGCAGGTATGTAGGTTAAGGATTGTTATATGAATTATGGTTATGTGTATGCCTTTCATTCTATTGATGTTATGGTTACATAGATGATAGATGCTAGTTGATTAGTGTAGTCATATGCACATGTGTTAGATAGTCATGAATGATAGTAACTTGTGGTTGTATGCATTGCTATTGTTGTTTTAGGTTAGATAACTTGATGATTATGTTATATGTTGTTGATGAGTATATTATGGGTTAACTTGTTTTTTTTATATGATAGTTAGCTTGATGATTAGGTTATATGTTGTTGATAAGCATGATATATAACTTTTTATTGTTATTTTCTAGTAACTTGATGATTAGGGTTATTACATTAAGATCTTGATGTTATACGTATCATGTTAAATTGGATTGGCCTATGCATATGGTTATGGTTATGACAATCAAGTATGAGTCGACTTATTTGTGACATTCTGTTGTACTAATCTAGACTGATCGTACATATGTGATTGTTAAGCATGAATGAAAAATGTTTATGAGTTTATGATGTGAACATGTTAGCTAGTGACTATTATGGATATCATGACCTTATTCATTTTTGAGTTAATATTTCGTGAATTTATATCATGCTAATCTGGATTGATTCTGCCAACAATATAGTCTCCCCTGAGATACATTAAGGTATGAGCTTGCTTATGTCATCTACTTTGTGCTTGAATGTTTAATTATTTCATTTAATTGGTGTTTGGGTGTTGGTGTCTATTATGTCGCCTATATGTTGTTTGAATGTTTGACTACTTGCATGATATGAGTACGTTTATGTAAGATTTCCTGAATGAAGGATCTTGTTTTAATATGATTGTACTAACACATATGTGTTGAGATAGTTGACATGTATTTGAGTGTAATAGGTGACAATTGTAGTATTATGTCTAATGACTATGAGTTGACTATGGATTATGACATGATTGTTAGTCTTGGTAAAGGTTGATTTCAAATTAGTAGATATGTTGCCTTGATCATTGGAGCAGGTGGTTGACATGTGTGAGCAGTTGCAGGGTAACATGATCAATATTAGCATGACAAGGTAATATTTGATTTTCTTACATAACTAACAATTGTGTGATGTGATAGTGCATAGTAACCAATCAATTGCAACAAGGAAAAGGTCAAAGAAAGGAATTGGGCAAGAATTATTTTTGCTATGTTTGGAAACCCTAATTCCAAATGAATGAGTTCTTTGCATACATGAAGTCTTCTTAACCTTAATCTTGTTTGAAATTATGTGGATATGTGCTAGATTCATGGAGTTGTATTTGACAGGTATATTAGCTAATCTTTATTTACAGGTGGATTTGTCAAGGAAATTGGAGTCCCTTGAGAGATGGTGTGGATGTGTTCATGTGAAAGGAATGTGCTTGGAATAGCAAGGTAAGGTAACCAGTGTATTGTTATGTTTATTTAAGCACTGACAGTTATGTATTTATGGTAGTATGATGCAAGGGATTACATGGAAAAGAAATTGCCATGTAATCTTGAAGAAGGCTTAGGTTGATCTTTCCCTTGGAATCACTGGGAACCATAGGGATTGAGTCATTGTGTCTATTGTTAGTCTTGTGCTTTTTGTCTTTTGGTATTTTGGTGATTTGTTGTGCTTGATTGCAGCGTTGTTTGCGTCTTGTGCATGGCCATGCCACTTTGGTTGTGGTGTCATATTGTTGTTGGTTTGCCATGGTTTTCTTCTTGTTTATTTCTTGTCTTGCCTTTTATGTTTGGGGTCTGTGGAATTGATTGGGAAAGAGGAAAGTTAATGGAGCCCAGGGAGAGCTGAATGAAACCCAACAAGTGATGTAAGTCCTGGATGAAGCTCAGTGCATGTATAAGGGCAGCTGAAGGAAAGCGTATAACAACTAGTTGGATTGGTTGGGTCCATTGGTGTAAATGGACGATCGTGAGACATTCATGAGAAAATTAATAAGGAAAGGTAAAGTAAATAGATATGAGGCATCAGATGTCTTAGCTACATTGGGAATTTTTATTCTCGATGTTCTACATGCGTTGCATGGATAAATGAAGTTCTCTTAAACTTGACCTTATGATATTTGGTAATTATGTTGTGATCATGATCGTGTCGATGTATATATATGTATACATGTATGTATATAGGTATGTCATTTTCTGACGAGATCATGACTTACAAAAAGTCTTTTGGTAGAGATCATAATTGTTTTGTACTAATGTTATATATATGCATGTATCTATGTCACTGTTTGACAAGGTCATCAAGAATCATTCTTGTAGAGGAATTATTGCTTATGCAGGTGAATGGCATGAAGAGATTCCTAGTTCATGAGGAATCAAGGGGGGAAGAGTAGCCTGACAGATCTCCGGGGTCAGCATTATGTGGATATGAATTGATATTATGTGATTATACTATGTCTATCTTTATGTTATGGATAGGATAATGCTGAGAGATAAATCAACGAAATGAAAGCAACGTGATGTGCGACATGCTAGGATAAGCATGGATGAAAGAGAGACTCTGGAAGTAAGGTTGCTTGGCAGAGATAATGTGGTTTTGGATGTGTGTTACTACTATTGTACATATATTGTATATGTTGTACATGTTGCATCTGTGATGTTGTGCGCATGTGGTGTTGTATATATATGTTGCATCTGTGATGTTGTGTACATGTGGTGTTGTATATATATAGTGTGTGTACATGTTGTTTATGCAATGTTATTTACAGCGTGGTACAAATAGTGTTGTGTGAATATTGCATTGCTGGGTATAGATGGTGCTATGTACATGTGGTGTTGCGTGCATGTTGTACATGTGGTACTATGTACTTATGGTGTTGTGTGCATGATTGTACAAATGGTGTTGTGTACATGTTGTACAAGTGGTGTTGTGTGAAGGTGGTATTGTGTACGTGTCGTGCATGTGGTGTTCTGTACATGTGGTATCGTGTACACGTTGTGAATGTGGTACTATGTACATGTAGTATTGTGTACATGTTGTACAGGTGGTGTGTTGTACATGTGGCGTTGTGTACACATTGTGCTGGTGGTGCTATGTACATGTGATGTTGTGCACACGTCGTGCAAGGGGTGTTGTGTATAGGTGGTACTGTGTACATGTTGTACCTATGGTACTAGTGTACATGTAGTATTGTGTGCATGTCATACATACTATGTTGCAGGCATTCGGTACTATGTATGTGCATTATGTAGTCATGGTATTGTGGCATGTGTATTTGTTGTGTTGTACTCTATGTACGTATATGTATTGTGTTGTGGTGTACACCAGATGTAGGAGTATGTATTTTGTTGTGTTGTACACTAGGTGTAGGTGTATGAGTGGTATTTTAGGTGTAGGTGCATGTATTTCACGATGTTGTATGTCATGTGTGGTTGTATGTGTGTGATGCAGACTATGTGTATCTGCACATGGTTGAGGAGAAGGCATTGAGTGTTTGTTAGGTGTGGAAACCAATATGGTGTGCATACAAAATAAGGACAAAGGTAGATGCTAAGGATTAATTAAAGGATAAGTATCCGTATTTTATTTTAGCTTTATTACACAAGTGATTTATGATTCCGGTCTATGATGATTACATGTGATCTAGGATTCTAGTTTATAATGGTTACATGTGAATTATGATTTTGATCTATGATGGTTGAGTTTGAGCTAACCTGGTGTGTATATTTATACATGATACTTTAGTCAAAGATGTAATTTTGACTTATTGTGACAAGAAGTAAATATGATTTCTAGTGTACCTTATTAATGAGCTACCAATGAGGTATGATTTGAAGTTATTTCAATTTATTTGAATCTAATAGAAATTTTGTTCTCGGTATAGGAAAGCATGAAATTCCGAGTTGGGTGGTTGAAACTGACAACAAGCATTAGGAGCAATGAAAAAAGGAATTGGAACATGCAACATCATGCTGGTAAAGCACTTCAGGAGCAGGGCCATTATGGGACACTGGTACCCAACATTTTCCATTGATTCCCATGAGCATGTTATAACTAGTATGATGGTTTGAGGCAGGTATATGCCTTGGTTCCAATGTGAGGAATCCTTGCAAAGGGATGGATCACTTGAGATAGGGGATGCCAGGGAACTTGGAAGGTGAGTGACTGCATGGAAGGGGTGGCCAGATTTCCCGAGGACTGTGTAGCACAGAAGTGAAGGTCAGGGATACATTTGTTTTGGTCATTAGCATTTCTAGGTGGAATCAAATGCACATTGGGAGTGCGCCTTGGAACAATGAGCCAATAATTGTTTGTTGAGAGGACAAGTGGCACAAGATTATAGCGCTAGACATTGGATGTAGTTTGATTATGGTAGTTGATTCTAGACTTCCTGGGAAGGAGGTTGTTGTCCTTTGAGATAACTTAAGGTCAATTAGTTATGCCAAAGAATCTATAATGTTTTGTTATTTTAAATGATTGGATGACCAGTGAATTATTTTATAAACAATTACTTTAAGCTTAGATAGATTCTCAAGTAAAATAAAAGTCTGTTCTTTAACTGCACATGGTTAATTTGATTTTAATGGGATGGAGAAGTAGAACATGGAGAGGTATAATTTATTTGATATTAAAACTAAATATTCAACCATTTATAAGAAGAAATGAAGAAAACAATGCTTTCCTAATCAACAAAATATAATCAAACTGCTACATAAATATAGTGTAATCTATATTTAAAGAGGAATTTACAATAACAAACAGTTCTGAAATTATTCTCTTATTTAAAATCACAACTTCACAGAGGATTCAAAATGAGACTGAAACTCAGTTAAATTTTAAATCGGATAACTGTAAAAGACTTAATTTATATGGAGAAAACATAATGAATAAACAAAATGAAATACAACTCACTCAGAAACAGACCATATGAGGTAAATCTAGAATCTTTTATTATTAAAAAATGCTCCAACCTAGTACAAATTTGCTTGATAGCTTGTTCAAGGGTTCAACCCATGATAACTCAAAGGAGGAGTTATTTATACAAAATTTGCAAAAGATCTACAATCTGTTTGGAATGGAATACCAAAATAGTACAAAATTACAAAAATAGAACCATATAATAGGAACCAAATAAATGCTGAAGAGGTGGCTCTATCCTTTGGGAATTTGTTGATGATCTGTGTCTAGTCAATTTAGTGTCCTAAATTGCTCTACATAAATTATCAATCCAGGTATCGTAAACTAATGAAGTGTGGTGCACTATATGTGCTTAGTTAACCTTTTTCTTACTTCATTGTTTTATAGTTTATGTTGTTCTTGGGGGTTTTGTTTCTTATGCTTAAGGAAATTAATCTAAGAAAGAAAAGTTATGCTTCTAGATGAAATCTCTAAATGTTAATGGACAACTAAATATAATGACTTTTAATGTTAAAATCTAATTTCTAAAGAAGGGAGAAAAGGAAATGAACATTAGATAAAAAAAAATCAAAACTTTGAATAGTTAGATTAATCTAGGCCAGCAAAATGTCTATGAAATGAAAGCAAAAACGATAATGCTAGTTTAAAACAATACAAAAACAAGTATGACCTACTGTAGGTTCAAATACCATTGGAAACATTCAATATAGGAAGATGTCGAAATCATCTTCTTGAAATGACTTAAGAAATTGAGTATATAATAGATGTGATCTTAAGAAAGCATGGGAAATGAATCTATCACTGCTGCATGAACAAACACCCAGATACAGTCCAATTTGGAAAATGGTAGAGCCACCTTCTTGAGACGATTTAGCAAGCATAGGAAACACAGTCAGTTATGCTAATTTGAAACGGAAAGCAAATACAAAAAATGTAAAGGAAAACTAATCTACTGTGTGCTCTAATGTTCCAAGCACCAATTTGGAAAATAGGAGGACTACTTTCTTGGACTATTTTGTTAAGCATAGATTACATAGATAAATCTACAATCAACCAGTTGAACACACTTGCATGAATTAAATTTGCATGAATGGGGAATCTAAACTATTAAACTTGAAAACAATCATAGAAATAAAATGACATACTTGAATGAAATCAAAGCAAAACTACTAAATAAAATCTACTCTATCTTACATTCTAATATGCTCCATGACATCTCCTACTTCACATCTCCTTCCATGTTGGGAACTTTAAAGATTTATTCAAATTCTTCAAAATTACAAAGTACAACAAGTTGAGCTAACAAAGTTTACAAAGCTTTCAAATAAAGGAGAGAGATCTCTTATTTATACAAAAAGATGAGAAGTCATCTCATTAATGAGAGTCCATGAAGCTCTCCCTATACCTTTAGACTTATAATCAAAATAGGAAATGATAAGACACATGTCTTCTTAGAGTTTCAATACAAATAAGAAACGTGACACATATCCTCATGATCCCATGGTCCTCTCCACTCAAATTCGAATTTGGCCTTAGCATGCCACATAAAGGTCTCCTGGAAGCTTCCTTTTGACCTACACATGTCAACAATCTCATCCCACTTGTTAGGTATAAGAATATGCACATTATTTTCTAAATTTTAATCACAAATTCACTTAAAAATGCTAATAATTAATAAAGTTTGGAAAAACATATATGTGACCCAATAATGATGAAAGTGATATGAATGTAGTGACATGGTAGCGAAATGAAGGTGAAATGAGGTGATATACTAGACATGATAGTGAAAGTGTAATGAAAGTGAATGACAATTTCAAGACCCAACATACTCCCTAACTGAAGCTATTGCATGTCCTCATGCAATATATATTACATTAATTCTTTTGATCTTTGAGCTTTGGCTTAACTTTGCATGATATCATTTGATAACTTCATATTTCTGCAAAGTGTTTTACTTGAATTGCAACATGGTTGGTTCTTGTGTTACAACCATATTTTGTTGTTGCATTCAATTTCGATCTTTGAACTTTGCATAATGATAATTTGATTATTGTTGCAAAGTATATCTTTATTGGATTGCATCATGGTTGGTTCTTGTGTGACAACCATAATTGGGTTTGTATCCAATTATCCTTTAAGCACTTTTGGAAAGCCATTGTATGCTCATAATAATAATGTAATAGTTAATATATTTTGGAAGTATGTGGGCTTCTGAATATGATATGAACATGGCAAGATATGAATATGAATGTATTCCCCCCCAACTGATGGTATTGACAATTTTATGGAATGAGGAAGAGAAATGTTTTTCCAACAATTATCATTCTAGCTTTTTATGGAATTCTATGGTAAAAAGTTAGAAAATGACATATTTTAACTTACCCTTTGGAAATGGATGAGTTGTATGTGTGGTGGCTACAAAATTATGATCATAATCTTCTTCAAGTGGCTGGACAAAAAGAGTCATGGATAAAAGAGTCAAGATGACTTTTTATTGTTTCTATTAAAACTTGCTGAATCTGCTCCAAAATGTTGAAAATAGTAGTCTTCATGTCTTCAAAACTCATTGGCACAATTCCTACTATGTGAATCAATGTTCTGATGTCGAGCATAGTAGGAAATTGTTGACTTAGTTGCCATTAATGGATGCCACTAGTTAACACGAGAACTCTCACCATTGATGACAACGAGAGTCAAGATGCCCAAACACATCTTGCTAGGTACGAATAAATTTGCCGATGTTGAGTCACCCAGAAGATCCGATGAACAAAGGACATTAATGTATTCCCATTGTTCGTCAAAATGAGGACTTGCCATTAAGGCATGCAAGCCTTAAGGTTTTTTTGCAAGGAATTTAGACTCAAAGGACTATGGACTCAATAATTTGCATTGAAGCAGGGTTTATTTGTGAAATAAAAATGATAGGAAAGGGAAAATGAAAATAGAATATGGAAATGGAAAGTAATAATGGCAATGGGAAATAAGCATGTAAATGAGCCTCTTGTTTTTATTTGTGGGTTAGGAGTGGACAAAAAGTAATGGAAAGTGTATGTGAATGTGAATGGAAAATATGAAGGGAAATGAGGTGAATGGTTTTTTATGAAGTATGGATGTAATGGAGACAATAATATCTGAAAGTTCTATAAGTGCTTGGATCTGATTTTGCATTAGCATGTTCTCATGCATTGATGTTTCTTTTTGTTGTTGTTGATCATCCTCTTATGAAAAAAATTGGTCTCTACGAGAGACACTATTCACTTGTAGTCATCTGCCCTTACTCCTGGAACCTGAAAAAAAAACTAATACTTCTTCTGCAATGGAATGTAAGACTATCAAAAGAGAGAGGTGATCAATATCTCTAGTAATGATATTTACACACAAAACTAAGAATTCGTACTAATGAAACATGTTCACGAAGGAAAACCAAAAGAATTTATACCTACTTCGGAATTAATGTCTCAAGTTAACTGTTGTTTCTTTTCAGCAATTTATTTCATTATTTACTGTTTCAAAGTTTGATATTAACTTCCTCATTTTGTATATCTCGTTGATATCTTTCCAACGATGCTTAAATCATTGAATTCTGATTTTGTATGAGAAAGTTAGGCTGATTTGAACAATGAGGTTTTTCAACTGTAGAATTGATGTTTCGCTGTGGAATGGCTTTCTAACTGTAGAACGTGTACAGTTTCTGTAGCTAAAAATCTTGAACAGAAAGTTAGCTATGCATTTTTCATCATCAATGCAAAATTAATCAATACCTTCCAGAAAAGTGAGCAAATAATCTACTCATTTCAAAAGCATGAAACTTGCTGTGGAACAGTCGATTAGTTGCGGAATGTCGTTGCGTTCCGTAGCTAAAAGACAACCAAGACATCAAATTTCTGATTTAAGTTATTGGAAAATAGAGTTTATGCAGCCAAGTACCAGGAAGAAAGTCCAAGATCGCAATTGGTGCACTTGGATGAAAATAGAGTGATTGCGTAAAGAGGACTATGTATGTGCAGTGAAACAACTAGTAGGAAAAAAATGACTATGGAGATGGATATGGAATGACTGTATATGCAGGGTTTATGAAACATAGTAACTGTATGCATACAATGTGTGAAAACAGAGAAAAGACAATGGCTATACACATAAACAGAGTGACTGTTATACACAGAGGATACGAAATCAGAGTGACTGTGTGTATAGAGTGTTTGTATGCACGAAATGTATGAAAAATGGAGTGATTGTATGCATAAAAAGGTTGCGGGAGTATAAGAGAAAAATTTGGTGTAATAAATGAGAAATTAGGGTTTTGAAGAGTCGTAATCAAATGGGTTATGTCATGAATCTAACCGTTTAACAGGTGTGCTGGAGAAGTCTAGTTAAGTACAAGTCATTGAGTTTAAAACGGAGATTACATGAATTGAATTGGATTCTTAGACGCCATATGGATTGAATGCCACAACATGATTAGTCTTTAAATTGAATTTTTCTTCCTCAAGCGTGTCGTGTTCAAACAATGTTCTGTTCATTTAATAAAATTCGTTTTTTTTCTCATGCAACATGCCAAATGGGGCTTCAGAGAACTGAAAAATTCTCCCAAATCGTTGAGAAATGCATAAAACCATTTTTGAGTTATCTAATTGACCCTGTTCCCGAAAAAACCCATGTTTTTGTTTTTCCTAATTTGTTTTTATTTGGCCGGAATTTGCGTTTAAAGTTTGACATTTTTTTTATCAGTTCTGCATTTTCTGGAAGTACTGCACTCAGGCTTTCTGGGTTTGATTTGCTATTTAGTGGCTCTCGAGGCTAGCTATTTATGTATAAAGTAAGGAGATATGCATATAATGGAATACATATCTAATGGATTACTTCAATGCAGTGATTTTGCTTCTTCCATAAGCGTGGATACAGATGCCTCTTGAGGAATAAATAGAGCTCTAACAGTACACCATTGTTTCTCAATATTTAATTTTTGTTCAAGCTTTCCATATAAGTAAGATACACGGTCCAGCTGAATGCAAATGAATTGCTTACAAAGGGCCGAAGATGCACCAGAACATATTTGTAATGAAATCACGAAGAGGCCAAAACATCAAATCAATGAGTACGCTGATTTTTCAGATTTTGACGTTGGGAGGTTTTAAAATTTTCTGCCACATAAATTGGATGCCGCATACATTATTTTGAAAGGCACACAAGAGTTTTTTTTTTTTTTTTTTTTTTTTTTTTTTTTTTTTTTTTTTTTTAATTTTCAATTGGACTCATCTTATTTTCCTTAATAAACATAACAATCCATGCAATTTGATCTGTTGAATTTGCACATTTTTTTTAAATGTTCTTGCAGGTTAGTTTCAAGGCCAAAGCTCAAACATGAATGCAGGTTTTCTATTGAGGCCACAGTGGAAACTGGGATTGGAGATAGCCATTGGTTTCATTTTTCTTTTTTGTTTGTTTGTTTTTTTTGGTTTGTTTGTTTTTTTTTTGGTTTGTTTGTTTTTCTTTAGTTTGTTTGTTTTCTTTTTGAAATTGTGAATTTTTATAAAAATGATTAATGGTTCTCAATTTCAGGCAACTAAGGCTTCAAAGTGAATGTATTAGAACTTGAAAACATGACTTTGACTGTGGTCTTAAGCTGGTTTTTTTTATCGATCTGGCTGGGTGACTAGGGTAGAATCCATGTTGAGACGATTCCAGAGATGCCCATGTGGTCGGTTTCTTCGTTTGATGCCTGTAACCTGCTAAACCATGGAAGTAGCTACGGAACACACAGTTAACTGTAGAACAGGGCTGCATTTCGTAGCTAATTTGCAAAATCTTAATAAACAGGACACAACTTTTTGAGGGTTACTACAAACCATAACCAGTCAATTTGGCCAGCTGAACCTATCAAAGCAGTTGGATTTTTTTATTAAATCAAATGAAATGATGAATATATATATATATATTATATATATATATATATATTATATATATATATATATATATATATAACATAAAATTCTTTTCTGATCCTCCAGATCACACAAAGTACAGGGGAGAGCATACTCGAGAAATTATTAATTTTTTTAAGATGTAAGAAATAAGGGTCTCTTAATTAAAACTTCTAATATAATATATATATATATATTTAACATAAAAATTTTTAACTGATCCTCCAGATCACACAAAGTACAGGAGGAGAGCATACTCGAGAAATTATTAATTTTTTTAAGATGTAAGAAATAAGGTCTCTTAATTAAACTTCCCCAACAACGACGCCAAAATGTCTAGTCAATTTAGTGTTCTAAATTGCTCTACATAAATTATAAATCCGGGTATCGTAAACTGATGAAGTGTGGTGCACTATATGTGCTTAGTTAACCTTTTTCTTACTTCGTTGTTTTATAGTTTATGTTGTTTTTGGGGGTTTTTGTTTCTTATGCTTAAGGAAATTAATCTAAGAAAGAAAACTTATGCTTCTAGATGAAATCTCTAAATGTTAATGTACAACTAAATTTAATGAATTTTAATGTTAAAATCTAATTTCTAAAGAAGGGAGAAAAGGAAATGAACATTAGATAAAAAAAAATCAAAACTTTGAATAATTAGATTAATCTAGGCCAGAAAAATGTCTATGAAATGAATGCAAAAATGATAATGCTAGTTTAAAACAATACAAAAGCAACTATGATCTATTGTAGGCTCAAATACCATTGGAAACATTCAATATAGGAAGATGTCGAATTCATCTTCTTGAAATGACTTAAGAAATTGAGTATACAATAGATGTGATCTTAAGAAAGCATGGGAAATGAATCTATCACTGCTGCATGAACAAACACCCAGATTCAGTCCAATTTGGAAAATGGTAGAGCCACCTTCTTGAGACGATTTAGCGAGCATAGGAAACACAGTCAAGAAATGGAAAGCAAATACAAAAAATGTAAAGGAAAACTAATCTACTGTGTGCTCTAATGTTCCAAGCACCAATTTGTAAAATAAGAGGACTACTTTCTTGGACTATTTTGTTAAGCATAGATTACACAGTTAGATAAATCTACAATCAACCGGTTGAACACACTTGCATGAATTAAACTTGCATGAATGGGAAATCTAAACTATTAAACTTGAAAACAGTCATAGAAATAAAATGACATACTTGAATGAAATCAAAGCGAAACTACAAAATAAAATCTACTCTATTTTACATTCTAATATGCTCCATGACATCTCCTACTTCACATCTCCTTCCATGTTGGGAACTTCAAAGCTTTATACAAATTCTTCAAAATTACAAAGTACAACAAGTTGAGCTAACAAAGTTTACAAAGCTTTCAAATAAAGGAGAGAAATCCCCTATTTATACAAAAAGATGAGAATTCATCTCATTAATGAGAGTCCATGAATATCTCCCTATACCTCTAAAGTTATAATCAAAATAGGAAATGATAAGACACATGTCTTCTTAGAGTTTCAATACAAATAGGAAATGTGACACATATCCTCATGATCCCATGATTTTCTCCACTCAAATTCGAATTTGGCCTTAGGATACCACATAAAGGTCTTCTAGAAGCTTCCTTTTGACCTACACATGTCAACAATCTCATCCCACTTGTTAGGTTTAAGCATATGCACATTATTTTCTAATTTTTAACCACAAATTCACTTAAAAATGCTAAGAATTAATGAAGTTTGGAAAAACATAGATGTGATCCAATAATGATGAAAGTGAGATGAATGTAGTGACATGGTAGCGAAATAAAGGTGAAATGGGGGTGATATAATGGACATGATAATGAAAGCGTAATGGAAGTGAATGACAATTTCAAGACCCAACAATCTACCTGAAAGCACTGGTGAGCTGTGATGTTATTAGAATGAACAAATACTCAATTGTCTCATACAATTTATCCCATCTTTCTTCACTTGGGATTTCTACATTCACCATCTTTCTAAATGTTTCATCCACCTTTGTGTATATGTCGAAATTAGGCTTGTTGAGAAATAAATGTTTAATTTCATGCAAGATGGTTAAATCAAACTCCAAAGCTTCCAGAAAAGCCCTCCCTATTATATGTCCTTTAACTCTTGCAAATTTGGTTTTTTCTACTACAATAACATATAAATCCTTGCAATAATCATCTAATCTAATCAATTTATCATTCAAACCTACTAATCCTGGCAACCCTTTTTGATTTAAGACATTAAACTTTGAATGAAATATTTTGACAAAAATATCCAGGGTTTGACATTTAGTTTCTAATTGATTGATCAAATTCCTTTTTTGTAATACCTTCTTGATCTCTAAGATGTTAGTTTCTCTGTCGGAGATGTTTATTTCTTCTAATTCTTCTCCTCTTTGAATTTAAAACCTTGATCATATCTGTGGCTTCTATTGGCTTGGTTTTCAAGGCTGCTTTCTGTTCTTCTATCACTACTCTGCATCTAGTAATGAGTTCTTGCTGCTAAAAAATAATCTGTATGGATGGCCATACCTCTGTCATGGATTGGTTGATTTTTGTCCAAATATTTTCCTTGGCATGAGCCAAAGTGGCTGCCATCAGAGAATCACTCTCTAACTTCTTAATTTTAAGTTCCAATTTGTGGGTCTTCTGCATTTCCTGCAGATACAAAGTATCATTTTGTACTTTAGGCAACTCTAGATTTTGGAATTTCTGCAGTAACTTCTCATTTTCCTATTTTTGTATGGACAATTCCTGTGATAATCTGGCTGGATCAACTGCTGTTGATGTATACTTGATGGTTGTTGATGATGAACTAGGTTTTGTACATACAAATGCTATTGGGACTGATGTGAGTGGAACCATGGCAAGTTGTGCTGCTTCCTTCTCTTTTAATAACTCTTCAATCTGCTCTTCCATTTTCTTCAATTGTATATTCTTCTAAATGATAATCTTAAGCATATCCTCCTTTTGATGTTTATTATCTGCTATATCCTTGGTCAGAGGATCTTCTGTTGAAGGCAACTTTAACTTTTTCTTTAATGCAACAATGTATGCATCTTTCTTTTTAAGGAGTAGCTTTGCAACTTTTACATCTTTGGGATCATATCCCACTTTAATCACAAAATCCTCTAATGATTTTATTTTGTTGTCTTCGGCTAAAGAAGAATTTTTTTCTAACTTAAGTTGGGACTGAACATTAGATAGGGCAGTCCTAAGTTTAGAAAGAGACATGGTTGTAGTTGTCATGGTAGGAAACAACATCTCACCAATCTGTCTGTGCATATCCGTCTGGTTAATTGGATGAATTTGATTGGTATCAAATGAAAACACAATCTTTTTGTAATCTTATGGTGATTTAGGAAATGGAATCTAGGCTTGTAAGAATGCCATTTGCATTATGCCTTTCTCACTGTCAAAAGAAAAAAGAAGCCTATGTTGGGAGGTTGAAGTTTGCTTCCAGAACTGGCTATACACATTGGACTTTAAAGTCTCATTTTTCTGTTTGATTTCAAGGAACCTTAAAAATATATTCTGATCATCCAATGAACTAGTTCCCGAGGACTGAATAATTTCTAGATGTTCTCTAGAAGGTGAGGTTGTAGGAGGAGTAGTTGAAACATTGGTTGTGGGAGGACTAGTGGAAGCATTAATCCCTATTGATGTAGATACTTCTGAATCTCCAAGATTAATGATCACTGGTGGAGTTTCTTATACTGATGTGACCAAGCTAACCTTAGGTTTATTTTATTGAAAAATGAATCCTTTCATAATATATTTGGTAGATGAAGTTTCCTCTCTCAGCCTTTTCTATTGCTTTCTCTAAGCAACCAAAGTCTGTTCAGTGGGGGTAGATACAACGTGCTCATCTGCCTCTTGAAGAGTCCCATCAACCCATGTTTCTTGATTCATAATTTTTTCTATTTTTGGCCTTTGAGTATGATTATAAGGAGTCATCTTGAAATTAACTCTCAAGGTAGAGATGATGCCAAAAGGATCATAGGACCAGGTGAAGTTAGGCTGAAAATTCATCTTCCTCAACAATGTATCTACCTCAACACCAGCTGATCTGGTGTTGCAAATAAATGATCCAATCTGTGCTTTAATTTTGAACTGAGACTTTATTTTGCTTGACACAAAGTGTAGGTCATCCATGTGGATCATCTGCTTAATATATTCCAGAGAAAATATTCTCATAGGAACATATTTGGGCAGCTTATATGGTGCAAGTTCACAACCATATACTCTTATCTCAGTGTAGTTCTGGTATAGATACCAGTCACTAGTTTTAGTCTACTCACTTAAATGTAGAATCCATTTAATTTCATCTCCAATCCTTGGCTATGTCTGACTGTTGAGGAGCTGTACCATTGGATGTATGAATGCATCTACAAATTGTGAAAAAGAGGAGGTGGTAGAAGTTGTCCTGACTATTTCTATCCAGTGAACCACTGGTTGAATCACTCCTTGTTCATTCTTCTTGCTGAGTTTGATAGGAAAAAGATCACCTTGTTGAAATAGAAACATGTGGACAATTACAAAGTTGTAATTGAACACTCTCTGTACAATAAAGTTCATGAACTGTTCATGTATATTATCAGCCAAGAATTGGCTGTAATTATACATGAATGATGGCTGTTGATCTTTATTAAAAATGGATAGGAAACCAAGGATAGTCTCATCAATAGACTGGTCATCTGGATATCCTAGTAATAGAAAAGAAAGGAAATGCAATGTCTAGAGGCTTCAGGGAACATGGTAGATGAGTAAGGTGGATTTCTTTTAGGAAATTTTGCATCCTCAGGTTAAAAGATTTCAAAATTTTGGGCTCTATGTGGGAAAGTTAACTTATGGTACACATCCATAAGTGTTGCTGGTGAGAAATAAGTGAGAGATTCAAATTGGGGGATTAGGAGCATCTGGTTTATGGTTTTAGCAGAGATGGTGATCAGAATGTCTCCATTCTGGGCCATGACTGCTCTTTTGAGAGGGTCATATTTAGCTTGACACTAGGTAATAAGATCAGGGAATTCATGTATTTTTGGGAAGCTAATGAAAGGTAATAGGGATTCCCAAAATCTTATTGGGTCTTGTTTGTCAAGGTAATTCTATTTGAGCCATAAATGTAGTTCATAAAAATTGAACTCAAACTTGGCTTTTGCAATTTTAAACAGTGAATCCACAAGCGGAATATGGTCAAGGTCAAGCTGGGTTGGAGTAGCAGTGCTTTCCTCTGCATTCCATGTCTTAGTTTTTCCTTTTGGAGCCATGCTGACAGAAAGGAGGAAGAGCGATTATAAGTAACAGACTGAGCAAATGGGAAGAAGTCCTGCAAAAAATGTAAACCTGTAAATAATTGAAAAGAGTTAGAGGAAAATGACAAAGAGGCTGGTTTAATTTTATTTATAAGACATCGGGAAGGAATAACCGTTTCATTCATAACCATAGTTGCTTTAGTGCTGAGGAGCAGAGTTACAACCAGTGGGTATAATGAAATGACAACAAGGTAGTGAGCATGTGAGGCGGTAATAGATGGGATGAATGGGCAATGGGCATGTGAGGTGGTAGCTTGGGATTGGTTGAGGGATAATGGTTAAGGCATGGGATGGAAGAGCCATTGGCAGAGGAAAACGATGAGCAGTTTGCAGTGGGGGTAGCGAGTGGTTTATGGTTTTGAGCTGGTGGGGGGGTGCGTAGTGATATGGTGGTGAAACGTAAATTTTGGGTGTCCACCATGGAAACCACTTTGCGGAACCCCCCCCCCCCTTTGCGTTAATGAGAAATGGTCGAGGGGAGTGTGAAGTCTCTCCCCGCTGTTGATCCGGGTGGGAAGTAGATCAACCATTAAATGATGCACTTCGTTTATCGAAAGCCGACAAGACTTTTTGTCGTTTATTGACTTTGGCCTAATCATATATGCACTTTATAACATAAGTTCTAATGCCAAAGGTTTATAACCAAGAATTAATCTTGAATAAGGAAATTAATCATTAATTAGAAAAATTTAACACTTTTCTAATGTGGCGCATTTAGACTAGCAACCTTTGCATTTACTTTCATACTAAAATGAAGCCTTTATTTTCTTTTGCTTCCCTAACATTTTGTTTTTCTTTTAACTTCTTTCTTTAGGGCAGCTAACTCCTATCATTTTATTGATATGGATGCCTATAAAATATAAAATTATCCTAACATTTTAATTTTTCTTCCTTTTTCATCCATATCCTAACTTAACATTTTGAATTTATTTTCGATTAATATGTTGACTTATCAAAACCAAATAATGTTACAACATCGGCTCCAGCTGGGGATTTCTCCCCCCTGTGGGATGTAGAGAACGAGTAGGTCCAAGTTCCTTCTCCTCGAGCTATGGAGTCTTTGTTGAAACAAATACACACTTGCAAATTTTTTCAAAATAAAATAAACTCCTCGAATATTTACAGATGATGAATGGATGGATAAAAATCTAGTGTTGGATATAATGTTTTAAGTATTTTCCATTGACCAGCAATGAGGAATACTCTCCTTCCAAATTCTGTAGGATGAATGTATTATTCCCTTTGACTTCTGCAATGCTAAATGGACCAAACTAGAGGTTGTAAAATTTTGCATGCTTGCTTTTATCCTCCCTCCTTGTGTCCCATCTCAGCACTAGGTCACCTTTCTTGATATTCCTTTCTCTGGCATTTTTGTCAAACAACTCCTTCATCTTGTTTTGATATTTCCTTAGCTTGTACTAGATTTCATACCTGTCCCCATTCATCTCAATGATTTGATTTATCCTTCTTGAGAAATCATCTTTTTCTTCATAAGATTATTGAAGGAATCTCATAACAAGTAAAGCTAAATGAGTGGGAAAAAATGCTCTCTTACCATAGACGAATTGGAAAGGAGACTTGCCTGTGGATCTCTTATGGGAAACTATATTTGCCCAAATTGCATGGATTAGATGACTGCCCCAACTCTTTTTTATGGTCTTCAAGAGTCTTCTTAATGACCTTAACTAAGCTCTTGTTGAAGGACTCTGTTATCCCATTATCTCATGGATAGTATGGTGTAGAATGGTGTAATAGAATCAAATACTTTTGACAGAACTCAATCATTTTAACACTGCTAAAAGTTGATTATCTGTAACAATTGCTTGAGGACATCCAAATATTGATAAAATATTTTCCTCAAGGAATTTAATCACAATGGTATCAGTTGCATTTTTAACAGGTATAGCCTCTACCCATTTGGTAAAATAGTCTATAGCAGTTAGAATCCATCTATGTTTATTACTTGATTGTGGACGAATTTACCCTATAAAGTCAAACCCCCATTGTAGAAAAGGAGCCTGAACCAATACTGGAACAAGAGGAAGTGTTGATAGTTTCTATTTCCCTGCAAATATTTGACATTATGTGCAACTTCTTACTCTTGCTCCAACTTCTTTAAAAAGTGTGGGCCAGTAGAAACCTGCCTTTAAAATTTTGTAGGTTGTTTCTCTCCAGGCATAGTGTCCACCACAAAACCCTGCATGGAACTGATCTATAATTCCCTCTGTTTCATTTTTAGTGAAACAAAGAAGAAGAATATTAAGAGGGTCTTTCCAATATAGATTAGCATTGATAATGTAGTATTTCACTGCTTTAAACTTCAAGGCTTTACACTGCTTCAAGTCAAGTTCAGCTGGACATTGAAAATCTCTAAGAAACTGCACAATATCAGAGTACCAATCAGAAAGTAAATATTTCTGATCTATATGAACAAAAATGGCTTGATCTGAAGAAAGAGGTTCTTGTGGATTCTCCCTAGATGAAATTGAAGAAGGTTCTCATGGATTCTCCCCAGATGGAATTGAGGAAGGTTCTTGTGGATTCTCCCCAGATGAAATTGAAGAAGGTTCTTGTGGATTCTCCCCAGATGAAATTTCAGAAACCAGATTTATCCCCAATACTTTGCAATTGGATTTAGCTAACAATTTGGCTAGATATTGACCCTTTACTAGCTTTGTGGTCTTAATCTCAAGGTCAAATTCAAGAATTTTAGCAATCCATATCCCTCTCCCTCCATCAGTGTCAGGTTGGGTCAAAACAGTTTTAACAACATGATTAGGGACATAGGCTGTAATGTGTGAATGCAATACATAGGTTCTAAAGGATTTGAGGGCTTGGATTAAGGCATAAGCTTGTTTTTCAATAATTTCATACCTAAGCTCAACATCCCTCATGTCTTTGGAAAAGAAGGCTATGGGCTGGTCATCACCATTTGTCTTCTTACAACTGCTAAGGTTGTCTCTGATGCAAAAGAAAATATGCTAAAAGTTGAAGAATAATCAGGACTGGCTAATGTAGAGGCCTCAACTATAGCCTTTTTGATCTGATCAAAATCATATTTGGCAGAAACTATCCATTTTACTTCATTGTTATTCTTTAGCATATCAGTTATATCCCTTACTATCTTCGCATAATTAGGGATAAATCTTCTAAGAAAATTTATTTTCCCAAGGAAGGTTTGTATTTCTTTCTTGTTCCTTGGTAGAGATAGGGTCTGAATAGTTGAAACTCTCTTTGGGTCAATTATAACTCCCTCCTTGCAAATTATATGCCCTAGTAATTTCCCTTCCTTTACAGAAAATAAATATTTCTTCAGATTGATGGATATGCCAAATTTTCTGCACTTGCTCAAGTTTTTTAAATGATTTTCATCAGAATCAAAGAAAACAATTAAATCATCTAGACAAATGATAGTAAATTCAAATGTTTTACCTACAAATGCCAGATCCATGGCTCTCTAGAAGGTGGCTCTAGCATTTGTCAGTCCAAATGGCATCCTAGCATACATGAATGTACCCCAAGGAGTAGTAAAAGCAATTTTGTCTTAGTCAACTTGACTCACCATAATCTAGTTGTAACCAGAAAATCCATCTAACATAGAAATCATATTTTCACCTGAAACTTTTTGAAGTAGATGATCCATTTTGGGCAATGGGTAGTTATCCTTTAAAGATGTTTTGTTCAGATTTTGGAAGTCTACACATAGCCTAATTTCACCATTTTCCTTTCTGACAGGAACTAGGTGTTATCACTCAGGTTGTCCCTAGGCTCCTAATAGGGATACGGCCGAGGTAACCACAAACCAATCTTCTGATTGCAGGTTCTAGCCCACCTGCAATCGGAGAGGGCTCT
>APFE030336986.1:159487-225510 GCA_000404065.3 Pinus taeda
ACAAAAAATTTTCACCGTCCCTGTACTCCCCGTCCCTTGATCCTGGAGGACCTCTACAGTGAACCCTACATGCTTTGCCTTCATGACCAGCGTGTCCCTCATCATGAGCACAACAATTCCCTTTTGTACCATTTCCCCAAAATCTTCTGTTTTTCCCTGTTTACAAGACTGGCACTAATGACGCTTGTCCTTCTCGCACCGATATGCAGGGATTAACACTATCCCTAGCGCCGACCAGAGTGACTGAGCTTTGTTCCATTCGGGCCAATCCTCTTATGGAAAGTTTTTTTAAATAAGGAGTTGAATCTTCCAACTCTAGAAGCTTCGTAACAGAAGTCTGGTAAATGGTTGAGCCAGATGGAGTCAAGGATGTCAGTTTGGGCTCCTTTACCCTATGAGGATGGAACTACCTCAAGAGATAAGACCTTCTCCCATGATAAGAGGAACCATCTTCCATCCATTCATGCTATATAAACCTCCATTTTTCCCAAGCACAAGCTAGTGTTGAAGTGTTAATGTTGGTGTGCTAGTGCTAATTAAGTTTGGAGTAAACAACAAGCTATTCATAGTTGTAGCTCTCTAGTTGTGTGAGGGAGAAGTGTGAATTTGGTTTAGTGTGAAGCCTAAAGGGAAGAGTCTTAAAACTATCATTGTTGAGGCCATCATGGAATGCTAACGGAAGTGTGTGGGAACCTGGTTTTGTCGGAGGAGGACAATAATATCAAGGCAATGGTTGTAATCTCTACTTGATTTAATATATATGCAACTATCGATTGATTTCCTACATAATGTGTCATCTCACATGTTTATGGTTTAATGGTTCTTGACTTGTTAAGTAGGTTGAATTAAATTTTTTCTATTATCACGGTTGTTGTTTGTTGTTGTTTACTTGTTTCAGGTGTTTGAAGAAGGAAACGAGAGATAACTGGAGCAAGCAAGCAAGGTCATCATGAAACAGGATAAGTGTACTAAGAGGTAAGCCCTCTTAATTGGTTCTAACCTAAGGAAATCTTCCATAGAATGTATCGGTTGTGGCTAGACCCATTATCGGGCTAGAAGAATTGTTTGTGTCCGCACTCATAATTTTACCTCACCACAAATTGACGACTCCACTGGGGATCCAATCCTTCTATTTGTTTGCTTGGAATTTCATGGTTTTGTGTGAAAATTTTCTAGTTTTGTCATTTCCTTTTAGTTCTGTTTGTTTTCCTTTGCTTACTGGTCTGGGTTCAAAATTCATTGTAGCAAGTTTAGTCCCAGATATTAATTTTTTTTGTTTATTTTCTTCTTAGCATCCTCACTCAGTGCACTTAATTCGTTGACAGTCGCATCGATTAGCATGATATGCTGAGAAACAATCGCATCAACCCCCTTCTAGCGCTTGTTGTCAGTTAGGCAGTCGCGCCGATGCCTATAAGTAAATATTTCGGTTTGTCCCAAATCTTGGCCAATATGTGTTGCTTTCATGATTTCCACCCTGTAAACCTTTAAAAATATCTTCTCCCTGACTAGAAATCTTATTTTCATTTGGTTTGTTTGCTTGTTGATTTTTCATCTTTCCACTTGATTTCTTGGGTCATTGGATGGTTAGTGGCACTAGGGCATCTATATTGTCATCCATTCAGCTGGTTGTGAACTCAGTGAGTCAAGTTGTTGGTGCATTTACTCCTTGCATTTCGTTTATGGTCTTTCTATGACTTTGACCTCCATTACACAAGTTTGAAAAGTTTTCGTTTGCTTGCCTAAACATTTCTTTTTTGACATGGATCACATTACTTGTCTTGTTTTTGGTAAAGTAGTTGTTTCATTAGTTTGAAAGAGATTCTCTTTTTGTGTTTTTCATTTGCTTGAGAGCTAATTGCCTCGAAAAATTTTCCATTGAAGTGTTTTATAAGAAAATTCATTTCATCATTTCATGAAAAGCATAAAATTATAGTTTGTTGCATTAGTATGCTACAATAGTTAGCATCATTGAAGACTAGGATAACATTGGCATTTGAAAAGAAAAAGAACTTTCTTTGCTTTTGAAAGGACTGTTAGGAATGTACTTGTTAGGAAATTAGGAATTGGAATGTATTTTTCATTAGTTTATTTTCTCAAAAAGTGAAGTAGTGAAAAATCATTTTGCTTTCAGTTGCTTGGTTATTTGCATTCGATTGTGTGTCTCCTACCCCCTCTAGTTTAGACAATTCATTGAATTGAAAGGGCTTTGTCTCATTTAGTTGCAAGTGTTTTTCGAGTCAAATCTCTAAGGTCTAAAAACTGAGACATAACTCAAGGTCAACTTAAAACGAACTCAATTAACATAAGGCACATTTGAAATCTAACAATCACATCTAGAAGGTCTAGGCTAGAGACGTGTTCCGACGTCTTTAAACCTAGCAGTTGTCGTTAGCTTCAGCACTAGAAAACGTAGTACGGATTTGTGATCCTCGTACCATCGAGTATATAACAGGAGACCCCTCTAGGATGCAATCCTTTGTCCATAGGAAGCCGAGTCAGCTACTTTGCAAACGTGATACACCGAACACAACATTCGGGGAGATTTCCTGCTTGTACTTCTCGGTTTGCTGGGAGGTATTCTGCAGTTGACGGTTGCCTGGTAATCCTTTTTACCTAGATCATATAGAGCAGTCATTTGATCTTTTTGACTCATTAAACTTAAAATATCATTTGAGCACTTGTCCTTTCGAGCTCATTTCCAATCGAAAGCGATAGAGTCATCTTTGTTTCTTTCTCGACTCTTAAAACATGAAAGAGCACTAGTATATTTATGCGTCTTAAAAAATTGATTGCCCACGATCTTATAACATCCTGTTAGTCTTTCTAGACCAAATCATGAGTTTTCCCTAAATAACTTTTTAAAGCCTTGAAGTTTATCTCTCTCTTTTCCTGTTAAATAAGACAAGGTCATTGTGGCTGAACCATCTAGTTCACCTACTTCCTCTTCCTGTCCTCTGTCTGAAAGATTGTCTGAGGAGCCTTTTCTTAAATTACCAAAGTCACTCGAAGACCAAGGTGTTGAACTCAGAATTATTTTGAGCATTCTACCTTTGTCATTGCATCCTTCGCCTACTTCCAATACTGGGTCACCTGCTGATTTGGGCCCAGAATCTCCAGACAATCTCGTTCAAACTCCTGAGAGTTCGCTGAACACTGACGGTCAGCTTGGACTGGTTATCTATCCTCTGAATATTTTGCTCGACCCTGTTATGATATCACCACAGCATCCGTATAGTCTATACGTTCAGTGGGTGTTATTTTGGAATTATCCCCGTGTACCTCTTTGGTCGTTCGCCGTCGTTTGTTCCCAGTTATGGAACTCAAAGGTGATGCTCCAGTCACCTCTTCAGATGATTCAGAAGTTTCTACTCCACACACTGTTGAGGAGGAAGAACAACCTTTTCCTCTTGAAGGTTTCCCCTATACAGGGAGCATTCCCATTAGTGTGTATCGGGAGTTGCTGCCTAATTATGTATCCTTGGCACAGTTGGTTTTAGGTACACCTAGTGCCTCATCACTTTACCATAACCCTGTTTGGGCGTCTGGTGCCATGCCTACTACAGGTTTGTTCATTGTAAACTCGACCTCCCAACAGGCCATTACCTCAGTCTTGGTGCAACCCACCATTCTGAACCCTCTTGTATCGTCTGTCCCAGTCACCCGTCTTGTTCAAACGACGGTCTCGAAGAATGTCTTTGTCAGTTCTTCAAAACCCTGTTAGTCCTGCTAGATTGAGCAATGTCCAGTACCAATAGGTTTAGAATCCTGTTGGTCCATCTGGGTCAAGAAATTTCTAGTATCAACAACCTTATGAGGCTCATGCTCAGTATCAAATTCCTTATGTTCCATATGGTTCTCAAGGAATGGTCAATCCACCTTATGTCCTTCAGTTTGGGTAGTACATTAAGCTTGGTTCATCCAATTTTCAGGGTTGCTATGGCCAAATTCAGTTCAGAAATTTTCTGGGCACTGTTCAAGTACCCTTGCAACATTAAGGATAGCCTCTTCTGCAACAAGGGCAAACTTTGTTGTAGCAAGGGCCATCCATGCAACCGCAAGGGCAGATGATACCTAAGAAAGGTCAACTGCGATAACCGCAGGGGCAACCCTCACAATAGTTGCAGCCAACCATGCAGCAGTAGATGCAGTATGCTCCACAAACCTCCCAGTCTATGTCTTCGCCGGGCCAACCTCTGCAGCCCCAGGGACAACTTTTGTAGTCGCAAGGTCAACCCTTGCAGCAAAAACCCTTATATACATATCAACAGGGTCAACCCTTGCAAGGACAAGGCCAGGGTCAAGTCCTGTAGCAACAAGCCCAATATCCTAATGTCTTAGGTCAATAGGTACAAAATCCTTTTCGCTAAGGGAAGCAGGTACAAAATCCCTATGTCTAAGGGTAACAAGTGTACAATCCTTATGCCCAAAGGTAGCATATCCAAAATCCTCTTGTTTAGAGGAAACATGTTCAAAACCTGTATGTTTAGGGACAATAGGTACAATATCCATATGTCCAAGGTCAATAGGCTCAACAGCCTCTTAATCCATATGTTGCTTATCAACAACCTATGACTGGACAATTCCAAGGTGTTCAAGGTCAAAATCCTCCCTATGGCCAAGGTAACCCACAATGGGGGCAGAATCAAATGCCATATGGCCAAAATCCCCCACTATGGGGCCAAAATCATTACCAGCAGGGATGGGATCCTCCAGTTGGATTCGCTTACCGACCTCTAATGCCTTTTAATACTCAATTGTCATTCTTAACGACACTAGAGTTGCTAGATGTGTCTTGCCTTACAAATGATCCAATTCTTCATTCACCATATTGGCCTCCAGTTCCGTCCAAGATCTCGAGCGATTGTCCTAAGTTCGATGGGAAAGCAAAAGAAGATCCTCAAGCCCATGTGATGACATATCACCGCTGGTGCTCTTCGAATTCTTACGTTGACGATTATATTTGTATTTGTCTTTTCCAACGAACCCTCATAGGCACTGTAGCCAAGTGGTACATCGAGCTTCCTCGAAGTACTTACCATGAATTTAACTCTTTAGCCATGGCTTTCCTCATGCATTTCTAGTTGCTGGTTCACTATGAAACCGACACCTATTTACTCACGTTGCTTAATCAAGATACTGCAACACACATCTCTGATCATATCCATGAATGGAGACGTAGATGTCACTTGATCAAATTTGAGATTGCTGATCAGTTGCTCACCGAATGATTCACTAAGTCATTTGTAGCTCCAATTACTCACGATATAGCTATGGGTGGATGTGTTACCGAAGAACAAGCCATTACTCATGCCCAACACTTAGATCTTGTTTACTCTTAGACTGGCACTTTATATGAGTTATTATCCGATGCTCCGCGGCCATCATCTGATCCCATGACATCGAAGTCGCAGACTACACCTCTCGTTGATGGAGTAATTGGTTCAGTGTCCCAAACCCCTGCTAAATCTTCTTCCAAACAGAAGTTGGTCTCAAACACTGCTTCCAATAGTTCCTCCCAGAATCCACCTAACCCTGGTAAAACCTCAGAGGTCCACGCTGTCTAGTCTACCACAGTGGACAAATCCTCGAAAGGTAAGAAGGAAGGCAAAGGTAAGGGTAAAGCTGATGCCCCAAAACTGGGTCCTCCTAATTCATTTGCTAGTGATTCTTCAATATGGAAGCCTAAGTATTCGTGCCTCATTTGTGAGGAGGATCATTATACCAAGGAGTGTCCCCGATGATTCGAAGTTAGTTGTTTTCTCAAAGGGACCCCAACTGTCCTGAAAGAGCCTTTTCCATCTCTGCAAACTCAAATGGTAGATCAACCTCAATCATCTGCTTCCTCAGGATCTTAAGTGTTCATGATGAGTACACCTATTAATGTGGCTACTCTATCAAAAGATTACCAAAATATTGCTCCGACAACCAGGAAAGAGAAAGAGGCCACCCCTTCTTCTTCTGCCTCGAGTTCTGGCCCTCTTTATATCGAGTGCCCTAACCCTGATTCTGCTATTTGGTCGCCCTCTTAAGGTGTGCTAAGGAAATCCTTGTACAATTCCAACGCTCGAGCCATTCGACACTATAATATTGTTGAATATTTGGATCAGGTACCATCTGCTATGTTGACTCTCAAGGTGCTCCAAAGTTGTCTGTCTCAGCAGAAATCTTTGCTGTTAGCTATTAGGGGTATTGATCCTACCGATTCCATTCTGATATGTTTATATCTAGAGAACCATGTTCCATGTCTGCCTCATCAGACCTTTCTCATTTAGGTAATCATCAATGAGAAGACCATCCATAGGACAGTCATTGATGAAGGTGCTTCCACGTGCATCACGTCAATCACATGTTGGAAGGCCATTAGTTCTCCTCCTTTGAACCAATCCCTTCAGTGTCTTACCTAACCTTTCCATTACTTTGGAGGGAAAGACAATACAAGTGGAGGTAGAGATTTTTGACGCTAATCTCAATTAGATTCTTCTACTCGAACGAAGCTAGACCCATGTTATGCATGCTGTAGCCTCCTCCCTGTTCCGTGTGATTCGTTTTCCCCATCAAGGGAAGATCATCATTGTCAACCAACTGTCCTTATTTGCCTCTTCCTCCTCACATGGCAATGTTCTGTATGTCAAGCACAATGATACTCCCTATGAGAGTGTGGGGGTAGGTCTTTTCAAAGATTCTGCTTTGATTGGAATTTTTCTGCTCCCACCTCCTCATGTTGCCTCTATCAACATGATCTCTGTCAAATTTGATCCTTGGGTCATACCTTCACCAGATCTTGTTGATACCTAGGGCGAGGTTATGCCACTTAGTCCTGCCGAAATCAATTAAATGGAGATTGTTTCGACCTCGAGTTCTATATCCTCTGATTCACCTGTTTCGAGGACTTCTCTCGATACGTATTCTCAATCCCCATGGCTTGGCATTTTGGAATATCCTGATCCCTTAATCGAGACTGGTCTTGTTGATGAAAGTATCATGGAAGTAATGTCTCTTGAGGAACCATCTAGGAACGATACTCGTCATCGTTCCTCGTTCCTGCCTCGCTCGGTGGTCATGTCTACCAGTCTCGAAGAGTTCTCTTCTTAGTTTCCTTCCCTCTTGCTTCCGCCACTGATTCTGACTCATGAAGTATGGTCGGAAGGAAATTTGGGTAATATTACCCAAACGATGCCAATTGATATTTCTATCAAGCCTGGTATCGTTGAACATGTCCATATCGGGATAACTTGTTCTCCAGATGAGATCAAGACCTATACTCGTCTGTTTCAAGAATTCCATGATGTGTTTGTGTGGTTGTATGAAGAAATGGCTCACATTGATCCTAGCATTGTTGTGCATGAAATACCAACTTATACTCACACGAAGCTCGTTCGCCAATGACTCTGCTCAGTGCACCCTAGGAAAGTTGTCGCTATCAAGGGTGAAGTTAAAAAAATTCTCAAAGCTGGATTCATCTATCTGATCCCTCTTATAGATTGGGTGTCAAATATTGTCCCGATGAAAAAGAAACAAGGCACAATCCACGTTTGCGTTGATTACCGTGATCTAAACTGTGCCTATCCTAAGGATGTCTACCTTACTCCCTTCATTGATTAGATCATTGATGAATGTGCTGGGAGCGAATTTTTTTCCATTATGGACAGTTTTTCTGGTTACAACCAGATTAACATTGCATCGATCGATCAAGAAAAGACATCTTTTAGACATCTTTTATCTGTCCATGGGGTACGTTCACATACAAAAACCTCCCTTTTGGCCTAAAAAATGTTGGGGCTAATTTCAGTGGGTGATTTCCTATGCGTTTCACGATATTCGCAACATCATTAATCTTTACTTGCATGACCTTCCTGCTCATTCTCGTAAGTCCCAAGATCACCCTAACGATCTTCGGCAGATTTTTCTTTGCTAGACACTACAACATTCAGTTAAACCCGCATAAGTGTTTTTTTTGTGTAGAATCCGAACGACTCCTCGGCTTTATCGTTTCCAAGGACAATATCTACCTTGGCCCAATTAAAGTCCAGGCCATTGTAAATTTACCCCCTCCATATTCATTGCACCAACTCCAGAGCCTGCAAGGAAAGGCAAATTTCCTCCGTCATTTCATACCCAATTATGCTGGGCTAGCTACAAGATTTACCTGGTTGCTCAAACAAGGAATGCCCTTTTCCTGGGATGAGGTTGCCCAAAAGTCTTTCGATGACCTCAAGGTTGTCCTCGTAAATGATCCTTTGCTACATCCCCCAGATTATCATTGAGATTACCTTGTTTACCTAGCTGCAACCCCTAGTACCATTGCTATGGTCTTGGTCCAAGATGATGACGAAGGCAATGAACATGTTATCTACTACCTTAGTCGTAATCTCCTCAACACCGAAACACGTTATGCCCATTTCGAGAAGTTGGCTTTAGCTTCCATACAGGTTGTTCAGTGCTTTCAGCACTACATCCTCTTATGCACTACTACTATGATTTCTAAATAAAACCCCATGACCTACATCTTGACTCGTTAGTTGCTGGGGGGGAAAGTATTCTAATTGGACTATCATCCTGCAAGAATTCAATTTGGTGTTCATTACTGCCAAATCTAAGAAGTCACTAGTTTTCACAGAGTTGATTTGTTTCCTTCCTTCTACGTCTCTCCCCATTGGTGTAGATGAACAACTCCCCGACAAGACTCTTTTCCAGATTAGCACCCTTGACCCATGGTACGGTGATATCATCGTGTATCTCCAGACGTCCACGTTCCGATATGCATTGACTAAGGATGATTGCCGATGGATTCGGCATCACTCCCAAACCTACCATATTATTGACGATACTTTATACCGTGTCAGTGTCGATTGAGTTCTTTGCTGATGCGTTACTCTCGAGGAGGCTAGGAGAGTTCTCAATGATTGCCATTCCGAGGCATGTGGTGGTCATATATCTCATTATGCTACTGCTTAAAAAATCCTTCGCATTGGTTATTTTTGGCTGTCCATTTTCAAGGACTGCATCCTTGTTGTTCGCAAGTGCCATGAATGCCAAATTTGCCAACACAAGATGTCTGCTCCACCCGCTCACCTACACCCCGTCATTACCAATGGTCCTTTTGAAAAAATGGGGCATCGAATATATGACATGTAACCCTCATTCGGCTGGGGGGCATGGTTATATTATCATTGCTATGGATTATTTCCCCAAATGGGCTGAAGCAATGCCTACATACTCTGCAGACGGTAAAACAATGGCTCAATTCCTTTTCAATCACGTTATTTCCAGGTTTGACATACCTCAAGCCATTGTCACAGACCATGGCTCCCATTTTCGAGATTTCATGATGGCTGAGTTGAACTCTATGTTGGGTTTGCACCACGATGGCTTAACCCTGTATTACCCTCAAGCCAACGGTCAAGTTGAAGCTATGAACAAAGTTTTGGTTACAATGCTTCAGCGTACTATTGGGATGCACAAGTCAAATTGGCATCTCATGCTCTTCTCAACTCTGTGGGCTTACCAAACCTTGACCAAAGACGCAACTGGTTTCACACCATTCCAGCTTGTCTACGGTCTGGAAGCAACGTTACCGATTGAATGCAAGATTCCTTCACTCAAGCTAGCTGTCGAAATTCTCCCTGAAACATAACCTTAGGAAGAGCACCTCTTATATTTAGAACGGCTGGATGAGACTCGTCATCTCGCTGCTTTGGTCATCGGAGCACGAAAGAAGCGAGTCAAGTTCAATTTCGATTGATCGGTCTCCCCTCGCACGTTCTTTGAAGGTGATTTGGTTTTATTATACGACCAAGCTAATGACAAGTCGGGGGCAAGAAAGTTCGAGCCCATGTGGCATGGGCCCTACATTGCAAAACATGTTTTGCAAAAAGGGGCCTATGAGCTTATCGATTATGAAGGAAATCCTTTGGACAAGTCCTGCAATGGGCTTTACCTTAAGAAGCACTATGCTTAGGTCATCTTGCATGGTTACTTGTGTACATTAGTGTGTCATTCATTTTTGTGCAGTGTGGTTTGGTGTGTTAGTTTTCAAACAGTTTTCCTGTTTACTATGTTTTTCCCTGCTTCGCAGATGTCTGTGACTCCTCACATTAGTTTCATTGATGGTGCATGCCATAGTACCTAGAATCTATCCTCTGTGGCATGGGATATTTATGACCCTCATGGTGAGTTGATTGACCTTTAAGGTATTTGTTTAGGTCGCACAACCAATAATATTGCTGAATACAGTGCAATCATCGAACTATTGTCAGAAGCCAATGCTCTTGACATTCGAGAGTTGGTTGTCAACCTGGATTCACAGCTTGTCGTCCTTCAACTCAATGAGCAATATTCCTCCAGAAAAACTCAGATATTGAGAGTGTATATCCGTATTCATGTATTGGAAAGGCATTTTGATTACATTACATATCATCATATTCCTAGACGCATGAATACATTGACAGATGCATTAGCTAATTATGTGTTGGATAGACATTTACGAAACATGTGAAAAGATAAAACAAATCATTTGTACCATAGTAAGCAAGAAAATACAGCACACACACACACACAAACACACACACACACACACACATATATATATATATATGGTGATAATGTTTGATACATCAAAAACCCAAAAAAATAATATGTGTGTTCAAATAACATCAGTGGCTCGCAGGCCTCATATATCCATGGCACACAGGCCTAAAAAATGTGAAATGTTGGACCTAGGAACTAATCAGCATGGTGATCATGGTAGCATGACATAGCTCGTGTGACACGAGTCAGCAATCGACGAATTCAATCCAATACTCCCACTCTGTGTCTCTGGTATTGGCGAGGAATGTCTCCCACCCGAGCATACTCTGGGATACCATGAGTCAACCCCTCAAGGTTCCTCACGATCTCCTCCTCGTTGTCACTCCCCTCTTGATAAGGAGCGACAACATCAAACTAGCGGGTGACGCGCCTTGCTATTGGGGACATCCCAGCCGGACACTCTGGTCCAACATCTACATTGGCAAAACGAAATGTTATAAACACATATATATCAAAACAATTAAAAAAAAAAAATGTTTTTTTTTACCTTCATCGTCGAAATCCTCTCCATCTAGTAGCGGCATGTCTGGATCTCCATCGAAGTCAGTGCCACTGTATAGCCAGTCCTCCACGACAATCAACTGTTGTTGTAGCCATGAAAAGAAGGCAGGCTTGTAAGACATATGCTGGTCCCTAGTGATCCTAGGCATCAAATGACTCCAGAGGGCCATCCATGGGTCGCGTGGCATCAGAGGATCTACCTCAATCAACTAGTACTGGAACAACGACACCCGTTCCAAGAAAAAGGTCACTAGTACGGATCCGAAGCAAAATTGCTTCAGATTCCTTGCCTTAGCTTTTGTCAGCTAGTGTTTTATGTTGATCTTCATGGCTTCTGCCCAATTGAAGATCGTCAGTGCTGTGCAGTCAATGACATATAGAAATTTCAACTTGTTAGTATCATGCACTGCTTGGGACCCTGCCACTCTATTGATAGTCAACAATAGTACTCTTATTTCCAGATCTCTCATGGTGGCAATCTCAATCTTTCCGCTCTTAGATTTGAGGGCCTCAGGGAAATTTTCAGTAAGCAACATGGATTTTCTTGGCCAAATCGGTTGTGACCCATATAGGTTGATTGGTTCTTCTCTTTGGGATGGTCCTGTGATGAAATATATGTATGAAGTTTCTAACTCCAGTTCCTAGTCACCAATGATGAATATTTCCCGATTTATGTCCCAGAGACTAATCAGGTATCAAAGCAGCTCAGGTTGGGTCCACATCCTTGGTGTGAGAAAGAACTTGAGGAGCCCACAGTTCCTCAAAGCATTCAGGCAATTTGGATCATTCAGTGCCTAAGTTTCCACATCTTTGTGCTCATGTTCTTTCAAGTCTACCATTTTCGATGATTCTTTCCTGCAAAAACCATAGATTTAAGTCAATAATGATTTTTGGCCAATAAAATTTGGATTCCAACGGTGGTTTTGAAGGGAAACTGATTTTTCCCTATTCACGATGCCAACACACTTGTTTTAAAAACAGTTGCACCGACGACGCGATATGTCATTTTAATCACCCTCGGCCGTTGCGATTCCGTGCTCGGAAGTTGTGCCGACCGAGGGCGATTTTTTTATACAAAAACTCCATCAAAAATCCAAAAAATGGATGAAATCAAGAATAAATGGTATGAAAATGGAGATTAGGGCTTTGACTCTTACCTACAACTGGCGGCTCGATGAATGAACTCCTGGATCTCCCACAATCTGCTCCGGAACAATTAGGGAAAACGTGGGTGAAAAGTCTTTCACAACAAGGTAAAATGGTAAATGGTAAAAAATATTTACTTTTCCTCCCTTTTATTCAGTTTTTTCATGAAATGTTAGGTTTTGTAAATGTTTTTACCTATTTTTCCTCAAGAATTGGATAATGCCCTTTACCTTTTTGCGCAGCGACAGGTGATGGATGTTTGACAATGATACCGAGTCACATTTCAGCTCTTTTCTCGACTCGTAAAACTCAAATGAAAAGATTGCCGAGTATTTTTCCCTTTTGACTCATAAAGAGAATAAAATGGGGGGTCTTCTTTCAAGCTCTTTTCCGACCCTTTAAAAATGAAAAGATAGTCGAGCCCTTGTCATTTAGAACTCGTTAACAGATGTGAAACGTCGTGTGCCCAATATAAGTTTACCTCTTTTTCGGGCTGGGATGCACTATTTACGAAAAATGTACTCCTTGACTGAAATGGTCAAGCAGTTCTCTCAAGTATTGTTTTGTACCTTTTCAGGCTCGAGAGACACAACTATACGAAAAGGGACCATGTGGAGTTTTATTTTCCATGTATTTTTCAAACTTTCTAAACATGAAAAAGATACTGAGTTAAACCTTTGTTAGACTCATTAAAATATTAAATGACATCAGATTCGTCACCATGATGAACATGACCTTCTCCTTCCTAGGGCTCGTTAAACTTTCTAGGTCGGATTCGTCCGAAGGATGAACTTACGATTAAAAAATAATTGGGGTACCTGCCAGAAATGGTGGGGGAAAATTTGGAATTCTAATCAGTTGTGTCAGCAGCTCACTCTTGAACATGACACTTTCTGTTTCATGTCAGGTTGGGATATCCTCCTTTGTATCGTTGATCTCCCTGGGTTGGGTCGTATATTTTTTTCTTCCATCTGATCTCTACCACGTCATCATGACCACCAATCTTATGGATCCAAAAGCTACCAAACTTCCAATCGTGTCATTGATATGTTCAAGAGTTGTACTTCTTCTGTTACACTTACCTCTGATTCTCTGTATTATCCAAAATCATTTTGCATCCCTTTGTCTTGTGTCGATGATGTGGGATACATTATGGCCCTCCTTCAATATGGTCGCTTCCTATCGACTTCAGCTCATTATCCAGGAAGTTGACCGAGAGACTCCCTTCCAGTACCTTAGAGCTTGCATGCCCTAATGGCAAGTTCTTCACACTCGACAACAAGTCCACATCATTGACTTTTGATCGAGTGATTTCATGGGTGTTCGACTGCAGTTCCTCTATACACATTTTGTGAATTGTGCTGATAGTACCTTAAGGACCATTGTCATTATTGGTGGTTTCTTTCGTGCTTGTTAACAATTTACATCATTGACTGGTAATCAAGCAACTTTCTAGCATGTTTGACGTCAACACACCTATTCACATTTTAGAATTTGTACTCTGATCGGGTCGTGTTGGAGTTCAAGACCCTGGGCTTAGATCACAAAATTCTAGGTTGCGAAGTGATGTGACATGATTATGTTGATATACATGTCTCTTTTAGATGGATGGTTGTGACCATACCATGAGTTATCATATGTGATCCTTCTCATTATTGGATGGTTGTGACCATACCTTGGTTTCATTTTGATCCTCTTTATAGGATGGTTGTGCCCATGCCTGGATCCATTTACATGATCATTATTTGGATGGCTATGTCCATGCCACAATTCATGTATCATTTCACAGAGTTTTCAGTTATGTATATGTGTCTATACTTGTCTAGGTTCCCCAAATTAGAATTTGTTTGACTTTAGGGGGCATCTGTTACATGCATATTGTCCCTGTCCCTGTACTCCCCATCCCTTTATCCTAGAGGACCTCTACAGTGAACCTTGCATGCTTTCCCTTCATGAAGAAACTCCCATTATGTCCCTCTTCATGATCAAAACAATTCCCTTTTCCACCATTTCCCCAAAATCTTATGTTTTTCCCAGTTTACAAGACTGACGCTAATGAACCTTTTACTCCTCGCACTGATATGCAGGGATTAACACTCTCCCTTGTGCCGACCAGACTGATTGAGCTTTGTTCCAATTGCGTCAATCCTCTTATGGAAAGTTTTTTAAATAAGGAGTTGAAGCTTCTAGCTCTAGAAGCTTCGTAACGAAAGTTTGGTAAATGGTTGAGGCGGATGGATTCAAGGATGTCAGTTTGGACTCCTTTCCCCTATAAGGATGGAACTACCTCAAGAGATAAGACCTTCTCACACGAGAAGAGGAACCATCTCCCATCCATTCATGCTATATAAACCTCCATTTTTCCCAAGCACAAGCTAGTGTTGAAGTGTTAATGTTGGTGTGCTAGTGTTAATTAAGTTTGGAGTAAACAAAAAGCTATTCATAGTTGTAACTCTCTAGTTGTGTGAGGGATAAGTGTGAATTTGGTTTAGTGTGAAGCCTAAAAGGAAAAGCCTTAAAACTATCATTGTTGAGGTCATCATGGGATGCTAATGGAAGTGTGTGGGAACCTGGTTTTGTCGGAGGAGGACAACAACATCAAGACAATGGTTGTAATCTCTTCTTTATTTAATATATATGCAATTATCGATTGATTTCCTACATAATGTGTCATCTCACATGTTTATGGCTTAATGCTTCTTGACTTGGTAAGTAGGTTGAATTACAATTTGTCTATTATCACGGTTGTTGTTTGTTGTTGTTTACTTGTTTCAGGTGTTTGAAGAAGGAAACGAGAGATAATTGGAGCAAGCAAGCAAGTTCATCATCAAATGGGATAAGAATACTAAGATGTAGGCCCTCTTAATTGGTTCTAACCTATGGAAATCTTCCATAGAATGTATTGGTTGTGGCTAGACTCATTATCGGGCTAGAGGAATTGTTTGTGCCGCACTCATAATTTTACTTCACCACAACTACCCAGTCATAATACCTCAAAGGGACTATGATAGGAGCATCAAGCAACTTTTTAAGTTCTTTCTCAATAGTTGGAAGAATTATTGGATTGATTCTTCTTAGTTTTTGTTGGAAGGATTTTGCTTCTGGTTTCAAAGGAATCTTATGCTCAATTAAAGATGTATCATAAGTTTTCAATTCATTATAAGACCAGGCAAAAACATCTTTGTAATTTTTAAGAAGATTCAAGTATTTGTTTTTAACATCAAAAGGCAAAGATGATGACAATTTAACATTTTTCACTTCATTTAAAGTCCCAATATTGCATTCTTCGATTTCTTCTTCAGGTGAGTTAAACAAGGGGTTTTTTGAGACATCATAATTATTAAATAGTTTTTCTAATGGAACTAATCCTTTGGGAATAAAATTATTAGATAATTGAATGATCAGGAATTTTAGCACTGAATAAAGTTTCTAGGCTTTGTTGATTTGATTGTTGAACATCTTTTTGATCTTCTTCAATTTGCATATTTGAGAATTCATCAATGACTTGAAGAAAATATTTTAATTTTTCATCATTCTCAAAAATCTGCCAGTGTTTAAGGTTATCAGGAATTGATGGTCTATACTTGACTTGAATCCGATATTCCAACAATACTAGCTCAGGGATTTTGAAAGAGCTTGTTGAAACAACAAGTGAATCAACATGCATATTCTCATCTCTCGGTATAACAGTTATGTTAAATCCTTGAAAGAAATTTTCAATTGTATCCCAAACTTCATTTCTATCGGACCTAAGTCTTGGGTTCTTTGCTTGACACAGGTTTCTAACGTGCTTCACTATTAGCTCAGAATCAGAAAAGACACTCAAATTTTGAATCTTTAGACTCTTAGCTAATTCAAGACCAAGAAGAAAGGCCTCATAGTCAGCCACATTATTGGTGAATTCAAATTCAAGTTTACATGACTGAGTTATATTTTCTTTATTTGGTGAAATTAAAACAATTCCTGCCCCTGCTCCTTCTTTTGAGAAAGAGCCATCAAAATAAGTTTCCAGATATCTGATTCTACAATTTTAAGTTTGGAAACTATATTCTCGATGACAAGTTGAATATTTGATGAATTGTGCAATGATAACTAAAAGCAACCAAAATCCTAATCTATTGCATAGATGGGGTGATTTTTTGCTTGATCAAACCTACAAATAGTATGGAGGAATCGGACTTCCCTATATAGCCTTAAAAGTTCACCTCCATAAACTGGAATAGTAGCAAAATACATGTCCCTCTGAAGTGATCCTCCAAGTTTAGCACAACATGATCTAGATAGGAGCATGCCAAACTTGAGAGGAATATCAGCGACAACTATGTCTAAAACTCTACTCTTGACAGGTATTTGGGCTAAGGTCACAACTAGGTCTTTGATTACCCCTAAGCATGGTACTTTGTTTGAATCAAAGGTGTAGAGGTCATAATAAGAATGAGTAACTTGTAACTGGAGTTGGTCCATAATTACCTTTGGCATAAGGTTATGAGAAGCTCCAGAGTCCAATATGCAGTTATACAAAATAAAGTCATGTACTTTTAAAGTTACATAAAAGGGTGGAACAATCTCATCAATCATATCAGAACTGGGGCCAAAAAATACTGATGGTTTTTCATCTCGTAGACTGATAATATCTCCCTCATCATCTACACTAGAGGCTTGTATCCATTTATATACTTGATTTTTGTAATCAGGGTTCTTGGAGAGTTCAGCTAAAGGGATAGGAATCTTGACCCTTTCCAATTCCTTTTCAATATTAAAAGTTGTCAAAATAGTCTTATTAGATGAAAAGGTTTGAGCAGATGACTATGTGGTTTGAGGTATTAGAGTTTGTGTTTGAATAGATTTTATTGCATGTTCAATTATAGTGGTAGATTTTGAAAGTTTGCATGGTTCTGATCTGGGTCTTAGATCACATCTCTTATTTATTCCTACAATCAAAAAATTCAAAAAATGCTTGATATTTGGAAAGTTGAGTATCTCCTTGTTCTTGTTCAAAAGACTGAGGGGAAGATGAAGGAACTATGGCCATTTGTATTGTTTAAGAGTCAAGATTATTGACATCTTTAGTAATTAAAGGACCTACATCTTGAGGTTGTTGATCATCAATCAACAATGGTGGTTGAATGTTTTGGTCAGAACCTGGTCTCTAAAGAATCTGCATTTGAGGTGCTCTTCAAAATTGAGTTTGAGCTTGAGACCTAACAACAATTTGCTGAGTAGTTATAGGTTGTGCTTCAATTTTAGAAATCCTATTGGAAAGGTTTCTAAGTAAAGATGTAATTTCATCAATTTTCTGATCTTCAAGTTTAGTTCTAGAATAAGATGAATCATCAACCCTAGCTTTTAATTTTCTTTCTTCTTTCTCTGCTTTAGCTTTAAGTTTACTAAAAGCAGACCTATTAGCTTCAACTTCTATGGCGTTTGTCTGCATATCTTCTAATGTATTGGATACTCTTTCTCTTAACATGACTACAAAGTCACCCTCAAATGCCTTGGAAAATCTAACTTTTGTAGATGCTATCGGTGGCTTACAATCAACAAGAATTCTATGATAGAGTTTATTAAATCTTTTAATAAATTCAGCCACTGGTTCACCAGGGTTTCTCTTCAATTCTTCAAATTCGGCAAGATAGTAGACATGATCCTTCTTTATCCTCCATTGATTTTTAAATATAGTTATGAGCTCATTCCATGTTCTAATAGAGTCAGGTCTAAGTTGCCTAACCAGATCCTAACATTTCCTTCTAAGGATTGCACAAATAATCTCATATAAACATTTTCATGTTCTATGTTCATATTATCAACAAAATCTAGGAAAGAAGCTACATGATCTTCTGCTAAAGGCCCAGTTTCACCATTGAATCTAGGTAAATGCTTCAGATATCCATAAGGAAAGTTTTCCAAGTTTTTGGGAAGAACTAAACCAGCATACCTTGCTTGTACAATGGGTTGAAAAGCCATGATAGCAGGAGGAGTCTAGGGTGACTGAGTGGATGATGAAGAGGAAGAGGAAGATGATGAAGATGATGGTGATGAAGAAGAATCGATCAGGGTATTAGTATGTGGAGGAGAGAAAGAAGGAGGAGACCTCATTGAGGATTTCAAAGGGGTTTTAATAACCAACTTCTGAACTGCTGATGGAAATTCTTCCTTATTATCAAACAAATGATTCAAATAGGCAAAGAACGCCTCTTCAAGATTAGTAGAAGTTGATGGAACAAAATAGGGAGTTGGAGAGATGAAATCTATAGGTTTGAATTCTAATAAATCTAAGCCTAATTCTTCCTCAGCTGAAGGTGATTTTATAGGAATATATGGCACTTGATATGACTCAAGTGATTGTATTAAAAAGGTTGATGGAAGATCTACTCCTTTCGAATGGAGTTCATAAACCCTAGGAGGTAGTCTAGTCCAATCAGGATTAGATGGCACAAATGAAAAAGGATCTACAGATGATATATTTTCAACGCATAAGCTGAAGAAGAAGAAGATGTTTCATGTCTTGTCCTCAAAGAGACTCCCCTAATAAGTCTCTGGATCTAAAAGAGGGTTAACAATTTCAGAATCAAAGCGTGATCGAGTATGCTTAAAAGGTGCCAACTTGAAACAGTGGAATCGCTAGGTGAAAGTTTTTGACCTATATCCTATCCTTTATTCACCTTAAAGGAAAAGGGAAAATCGTTGCCCAGAAAAAATCTAACTTTCAATCCTTTGCTCGCCGGCAACAACACCAATCTAATGTTATCTTGTGAGATAACTTAAGGCCAATTAGTTATGCCAAAGCATCTATAATGTTTTGTTGTTTTAAATGATTGGATGGCTAGTGAACTATTTTATAAACATGTGCTTTAAGCTTAGATAGATTCTCAAGTAAAATAAAAGGTTATTCTTTAATTGCACATGGTTAATTTGATTTTAATGGGATGGAGAAGTAGAGCATGGAGAGGTATAATTGATTTGATATTCAAACTAAATATTCAACAGTTTATAAGAAGAAATTAAGAAAATAGTGCTTTCCTAATCAAAAAAATATAATCAAACTCTTACAAAAATCTAATGTAATTTATATTTAAAGAGGAACTTACAATAATAAACAGTTCTGTAAATTATTCTCTTATTTAAAATCACAACTTCGCAGAGCATTCAAAATGAAACTGGAACTCATTTAAATTTTAAATCAGATAATTGTAAAAGACTTAATTTATATGGAGAAAACATAATGAATAAACAAGATGAAATACAAATCACTGAGAAACAGACCATATGAGGTAAATCCAAAATATTTATTATTTAAAAAATGCTCCAGTCTAGTACAAATCTACTTGATATCTTGTTCAAGGGTTCAAGCCATGATAACTCAAAGGAGGTGTTATTTATGAAAAATTTACAAAAGATCTACAATCTGTTTGGAATGGAATACCAAAACTGTACAAAATTACAAAAATAGAACCATATAATAGGAACCAAATAACTGTTGAAGAGGTGGCTCTATCCTTTGGGAGTGTGTTGATGATCTAGCCTGAAAACACTAGTGAGATGTGATGTTGTTAGAATGAACAATTACTCAATTGTCTCACACAATTTTATCCTATCTTTCTTCACTTAGGATTTCTACATTCACCATATTTCTAAATGTTTCATCCACCTCTGGGTATCTCTCAAAATTAGGCTTGGTGAGAAATAAATGTTTAATTTCATGCAAGATGGTTAAATCAAACTCCAAAGCTTCCAAAAAAGCCCTCCCTGTTATTTGTCCTTTAACTCCTGCAAATTTGGTTATGTCTACTGCAATAGCATATAACTCGCAATAATCATCTAATCTAATCAATTTATCATTAAAACCTACTAATCCTGGAAACCCTTTCTAATTTAAGACATTAAACTTTGAATTAAATCTTTTGACAGAAATATCCAGGGTTTGACGTTTAGTTTCTAATTGATTGATCAAATTCCTTTTTTGCAATACCTTCTTGATCTCTAAGATGGTAGTTGTTCTGTCAGAGATGTTTATTTCTTATAATTATTCTCTACTCTTTAAATTTAAAGCTTTGATCAAATATGTGGCTTCTGTTGGCTTGGTTTTTAAGGCTGCTTTTTGTTCTTCTATCACTTTTCTGCATCTAGTAATGAGTTATTGCTGCTAAAAAATAATCTGTATGGATGGCCATACCTCTGTCATGGATAGGCTAATTTTTGTCCAAATATTTTCCTTGGCATGAGCCAAAGTGTCTGCCATCAGGGACTCACTCTCTAACTTCTTGATTTTAAGTTCTACTTTGTGGGTCTTCTGCATTTCCCACAGAGACAAAGTATCATTTTGTACTTTCTGCAACTCTAGATTTTGGAATTTCTTCAGTAATTTCTCATTTTCCTATTTTTGTATGGACAATTCCTGTGATAATTTGGCTGGATCAGTTGCTATTGATGTAGAATCCATGAATGCTGATGATGAACTAGGTTATGTACCTACAACTGCTATTGGGACTGTTTTGAGTGGAACCATGGCAAGCTGAGCTTCTTCCTTCTCTTTTAATAACTCTTCAATCTACTCTTCCATTTTCTTCAACTATATATTCTTCTCAATGATAAGCTTGAGCATATCCTCCTTTTTTTTTCATTCTCTGCTATATCCTTGGCCAAAGGATCTTCTGTTGAAGGCAACTTTAATTGTTTCTTCAATGCAGCAATGTCTGCATCTTTCTTTTTAAGGAGCAGCTCTGCAACTTTTACATCTTTGGGATCATATCCCACTTTAATCACAAAATCCTCTAATGATTTTGTTCTGTTGTATTTGGCTAAAGAAGAATTTTTTTCTAACTTAAGTTGGGATTGAAAATTGGATAGGGCGATCCTAAGTTTAGAAAGAGAAATGGTTGCAGTTGTCATGATAGAAAACAACATCTCACCAGTCTGTCTGTGTATATCCATCTGGTCAATTGGATGAATTTGACTGGTATCAAATGAAAAAACAATCTTTATGTAATCTGACGGTGATTTAGGAAATGGAATATGGGCTTGTAAGAATGCCATTTGCATTCTTCCTTTCTCACTGTCAAAAGAAGAAAGAAGCATATGCTGTGAGGTTGAAGTTTGCTTCCAGAATTGGTTGTACACATTGGACTTTAAAGTCTCAATTTTTTTATTTGATTTCAAGGAACCTTGAAAATATATTCTAATCATCTGAAGAACTAGCTCCTGATGATTGAATAATTTCTAGATGTTCTGTAGAAGGTGAGGTTGTAGGAGGAGTAGTTGAAACAATGGTTGTGGGAGGAGTGGTTGAAGCACTAATCCCTGCTAATGTAGACACTTATGGATCTCCAAGATCAATGATCACTGGTGGAGTTTCTTCTACTCATGTGAGGCTTCTTTTGTCGAAAAATGAATCCTTTCTTAATATCTTTGGTAGATGAAGTTTCCTCTCTCAGCCTTTTCTACTACTTGCTCTGAGCAACTGGAGTCTGTTCAATGGGTGTAGATACAACCTGCTCATCTTCCTCTTGAAGAGTCCCATCAACCCATGTTTCTTGATTCATATATTTTTCTATTTTTAGCCTTGGAGTATGATTATAAGGAGTCATCTTGAAATTAACTCTCAAGGCATAGATTATGCCAAAAGGATCATAGGACCAAGTGAAGCTAGGCTGAAAATTCATCTTCCTCAACAATGTATATGCCTCAACACCAGTTGATCTAGTGTTACAAATAAATGATCCAATCTATGCTTTAATTTTGAACTGAGACTTTATTTTTCCTGACATAAAGTGTAGGTCAACCATGTGGATCATATGCCTAATATATTCTAGAGAAAATATTCTCATAGGAACATATTTGGGCAGCTTATATGGTGTAAGCTCACAACCATATACTCTTATCTCAGTATAGTTCTGGTATAGATATCAGTCACCAATTCTAGTCTGCTCACTTAAATGTAGAATCCTTTTAATTGCATCTCCAATCCTTGGCTCTGTATGACTGTTGAGGAGATGTGCCACTAGATGTATGAATGCATCTACAAATTCTAAAAAAGAGGAGGTAGTATAAGTTACCTTGACTATTTCTATCCAATGAATCACTAATTGATTCACTCCTTGTTCATCCTGCTTGTTGAGCTTGATAGGCAAAAGATCACCCATTGAAAAAGAAACACGTGGACAATTACAAAGCTGTAATTGAACACTCCTTGTAAAGTAAAGTTCATTAACTTTTCATGTATATTATCAGCCAAGAATTGGCTATAATTATACATGAATATTGGTTGTTGATCTTTACTAAATATGGATAGGAAACCAAGGATAGTATTATCAACATACTGGTTATCTAGATATCCTAGTAAATAGGAAAGCAAGGAAATGCAATGTCTAGAGGCTTCAGGAAACATGGCAGATGAGTAAGGTGGATTTCTTTTAGACAATTTTGCATCCTCAGGTAAAAAGATTTCAAAATTTTGGGCTCTCTGTGGGGAAGTTAACTTATGGTACAAATACATAAGTGTTGTTGGTTAGAAATGAGTGAGAGAGTCAAATTGGGGGATTAGGAGCATCTAGTTTATGGTTTCAATAGAGATGGTGATCAGAATGTCTCCATTCTGGGCCATGACGACTCTTTTGACAGGGTCATATTTATCTTGACACCAGGTAATAAGATCAGGAAATTCATGTGTTTTTGGGAAGCTAAAGAAAGGTAATAGGGATTCCCAAAATCTGATTGGGTCTTGTTTGTCAAGGTAATTCTGTTTGAGCCATAAGTGCAGTTCATAAAAGTCAAACTCACACTTGGCTTTTGCAATTTTAAATAGTGAATCCACAAGTGGAATATGGTCAAGGTCAAGCTGGGTTGGAGTAGTAGTGCTTTCCTTTGCACTCTATGTCTTAGTTTTTCCTTTTGGAGCCATGCTGGTAGAGAGGAGGAAGAGCAATTATAAGTAACAGACTCAGTGAATGGGAAGAAGTCTTGCAAAACCAGTAAACCTACAAATAATTGAAAATATTAAGAGGAAAATGACAAAGAGGTTGGTTTAGTTTTATTTATAAGATACCAATAAGGAATAATGGTTTCATTCATAACTGTAGCTACTTTAATGCTCAAGAGCAGAGTTACAATAGGTGGGTATAACAGACATGATATCAGGGAAGTGAGTGTGTGAGGTGGTAATGGATGGGATGAATAAGAAACGGATATGTGAGGTGGTGACTTAGGAATGGTTGGGGGATAACGGTTAAGGTGCGAGATGGAAGAGCCATTGACGAAGGAAAACCACGAGTGGTTTGCACGGGGGGGGGGGGGTGTAGAGTGATATGGTGGCAACACGTAAAGTTGAGGCGTCTGCCATGGAAACTAATTTGCGGAACCGCACCCCCCCCGCACCTCCCCTCGTCACGTAACTGAGAAATGGTTGAGGGGGGTGAGAAGTCTCTCCTCGTCGTTGATCCGGGCGGGGAGTAGATCAACCATTAAATGATGTGCTTCATTTATCGAAAGACGACAAGATTTTTTGTTGTTTATTGACTTTGGCCTAAACATATATGCGCTTTATAACATAGTTTCTAATGCCAAAGGTTTATAACCAAGAATTAATCCCGATTAAGGAAATTAATCATTAATTAGAAAAATTTAACATTTTTCTAATGTGGCACATTTAGACTAGTAGCCTTTGCATTTATTTTCATATGAAAATGAAGCCTTTGTTTTCTTTTGCTTCCCTAACATTTTATTTTTATTTTTCCTTCTTTCTTTATGGCAGCTAACTCCTATCATTTTATTGATATGTATGCCCATAAAATATAAAATTGTCTTAACATTTTAATTTTTCTTCCTTTTTCAAGAAAGGTGGATCCTGATATTACTTTGAGGGTGGAGGTGTAAGCCTCTGGATTCCCTTGTTGTGGATGCAGTCATCATATCCTTTTATTTTTTGGTCTAGAAAATGTGCATATGTGGTTATTATAAATACCATAATGAATTATGTTATAAAGCTCTAGTAAGCAGTATGGTTGTTATCTAGTCACGTTGTCTTGCCATTTTTCTTTTGAGTAGGTCTTTCATTGTAAATACTGCAATGATCTAAGTTATAAATCTCCATGGGAAATATGTTTGCTTTTCAATGGTTTTGTTGAGGTCTTGGTGTGGTTTAACACCGAGGATGGTATTCCCCAAGGGGGAGGGTTCTGTAACATCCCTAATGAAAATTCCATGTAATAAAAGTTAATAAAGGAAAAATAAGACCATGGTTAAGGGACACTTATTCCAAGTTGAATGTTGGGCAAAGATATCCTCTTGGGCATCACTAGATGTGTTTATGGATAAAGGAAATTAGCAAAGGAAAAGGAATTAAAAAGGCAAAAAGGAATTTTTGGCAATATTATTTATGAAAATAAAGGAAAATAGGAGAAAACGGAGGTGAAAGGTCACAGGTTGCATGTGAGGAGGAAAATGAAGGAAAATAATGGAAATTGAAAAAAATAGAGACCTTATTGATAAAAATGCATATGAGAATCAGTTGGCAGGTTTGGTCAGTGTAACCTTTTGGTCGGTTTAATTTCAGAGCTCTCTCATTATTCTCTCTCACTCTCTCACTCTCTTGGACACTTAGAGTTTTCTTGGAGCACTCTATCCTTGGAGAAAGGAAGGAAAAGCAGTCAATGGGAAAGGAAGGAAAGAAAGGATCAAGTAAGGAAGAGCAAGGTCAAGCAACTACAGCAGGAATACTTGTAGGTAACATATTGCATGTGTGATTTCCTAGTGGGTTTTGACATTCATGGATTTGCATTTTAGTGTATGGTCATGGTTTTGTCTTGTTATGACAATGGTTTTCAGCCTATCCTTGCCTTTTTCCAGATGCCATAGCGTGTTGGCATGTTGATCTTGTTTTTGAGCTTTGGAATTACTGGATGGATTTCAGAATCTAGGGCAGAGGTGGTCTTAAGGTTCATTTCCAAAGGCCTAGGAATCCCTTGATCGATTTTGGTAGGATATATTGTAAAGCCTAAGGGAGGTGTCTCGGCTTAGGGCCTAGTGATCCGAGACTAGATTGCGGTAAACCCTGAGAGACAAGAAGATGGAAAATTGCTTAGGGATAGTGATGGATCATGGAAGGCATTCCAAATTTGGTTCGGTTTTGTGATCGAAGCACCGGTTTTGGTGTGATCACAGTTTGGTGAGGGTGGAGGTGATTTAACCTCTGGACTCCCTTGGTTGTTCTTTGATTGGTTTATCCATGAGATCGCACATTCATGCTTGGAATATGGCACGAGGGTGAGTGACTGAGATAACTATTTGGTTCAACCATGTCTATGGTCAGGTGGTACGTGGAAGTCCCGAACCTAGTCGGATTTACCTATGTTTAATAAAATATAAGTTATCTTGATTTTGTACTTGTTTATGTGTGGATTTAATGATTTTTATCTCACTATTATTCCCATGGTTTTATGATGGTTATAAGCATGGTTAAGTGACTGGTTCATGTCATGGTTATTTCATGTATTTAATTGTAATTTTTAAAATGATGGATGTAAAACATAATTGATGTCATAACAATTCAAAGGAGAAGGCGATGATCCTTCTTGTCATGTCTCATAATATTTTTTAGTCATTCATGCTCTGTCTTGTATCCTAGACCTGTAGATTTCATTGATGTCGAGTGTTTGACAGAATGTCAGTCCTGGATGGGGATAGTTAGGCCTAGTCCTGGAGTTAGTTTTTGGTTTATTAGTCTTATCATCATGTGTTTAATGGATTCTGGAAGTTACAACAAGTTTTGGGCGGTGGCCATAATTCTGGTCTTGAAAAGTGCCTTAAATCCCGCGGACTCTAGCACAAGTTTTCTAGAAATAGTCCTTAGACGTAGACATGTAGGCTTGTGGGAGAATCCAAAGCTCTCTGGACATTGGCATGTACATAGCATGGGAGTTTCCAAAGGTTTAATAGCTGTTGATGATGTTGGACCTGCCAACATGTCAGGGGATCTCCCTGGTAAGAAGTTCCAACTAGACCTCAGACCGTTTCGTGTAGGAGTCATAGCAGTGGGTCGTACAGTATCATCTTGACCGCGGTTGCACGCAAAGGCAAGTAAGATATCTGTGTTGGTAGTAAGGTTGTGACATATGAAAAAAGTCAAGGAAGGTGCATGAATGGTTCTAACAAACATAGGGTGATGTGAGTGTGCCCCTTGGAAACCTGTGAAAGCACATGGCTAAGAAGGGAACACATGAGAAAGATGCATCACATACTAGAAAGCAAGTAAGCTAACAATCCAAAGTGATGGTTAAACAAACAACAAATTTTAGTAAGATTCATACATACTTATACAGAAAAATTCTATGCATGCATGCATAAATAAACAGATACATATATCATTAGAGTAAACAAGTTAGCTGAAATACAATAACAACATATGCATGAAACGTGATGGCTCTATTATATTAAGAAGTGAAAGTTCCAATCATACAGTACAACCATGACCATCCACTAGTCCTGACAGTGGAATGTTACAGTCACTATTTTTTGCTCCTCCAAAGAGATGTACTAGCTATGCACTGTGGAGAAGCCAAGGCTGGTTACAATACTCTCCAAGATTTCTCTAAGATACTCCTATCGGAAGCCTAGCTGAACAAAAGCCTCTATAATGAGTTATGAGCGACTATATATAAGAAAGGGTGGGGTGATCCTTGACATTCCTCTTTGTGATTGTTCATGTACCCTCATGACTCTTCAACTACTCTATGACTATTACATTCAACTATCAACACTTGAACTTCCACTTGACAAGACGTTACATACAATCTACACATGTACCCATGTGAGACAAAATAGGCTTGAGAAAGCCATGCAAGACATCACTATGACTCGAACAACTATTGGAAGACCAGATCTTGGACATCCTCACGATGGTCGATAGTGGCAAACTGATGCCAAGCCCGACATTCTGCAATGGTGTCTATGTATCCTGTGGTGACATCTTTCTGGAAACGAACTCTTGCCTTCGTTGCATCCAGGTACACTGCTCTTGCTCCCCTATCCAACTCATCTAATAACATGAAAATCATTATCTTGAGTGCAGTCGGAACAACAACATACTAATGCATGGTGTCTGCACTAATCACCAAGTGTACGCTGGTGGCTATGCACATCAACTCATCAAAATACGAGTCAAGCTCCAGTCAGAATTGTGCCTTTGTCTTTTCCTCGGTGAGCGTCCCAATAGATGGGATTGCATGTGTGCGCGCAACAACATCCATACTCCTGAATACCCGTGCATGGGAAGTCTGCAAACTAGTGATGAGTTGCAGGAGTTATTCATAGTTTTGAATCTGACTCTAGATGAGTGGCTTCAGCTTGACCTCTCTCGGCTTCATCATCTTGGGCAACTGTAACGGGGCTCCCTTGTATCTCATTTTCCATGTTTGCATGTAGTCAACAACAGTATGTAATTTTGACAAGATACGTGCTCTCCTAGCACACCATTGTTGACAACCATTGAGATGGACAACTATCTTATGCACGGTACCAAACTTGGAATACAATAGCCGCATGACTGCCTCAAGGGACAATACTTCATCTAGTATCACCTTCTTCAACTCTGCTCAGGCGGATGTTGTAGCTATTTCTCCTCCTTGCTTGGTCATCTGTAAATCCTTAGCCATTCGCCCATTCTCAGCTATCAAGAAGCGAACACTCGATCTAGTGGCTTCGTCATATGCTCTGATAGCATCAGCCAATGTTGCTTGATGCTTACGCACGTCAAACATGATCACTCGTTCTTCAAATGTGTAGGAGATGTGTTGCCATCCAGGGTAGACACTCTCCGTGATTGCACAATTTTATGTTGCAACTCGTCAAATGATATGTTATGAATGCCTCCTTCTAGATTGTCTCCAAGGATCTCAGTATCTCCTTGGTTGCTTGGGACTTGCTCTACTTCTGGATCTGATGAAGCTAGTGGGTCAACCTCTTGATGGAAAGGCATGAGGTCGATGTCTTTCTCTAACTCTTGCTACTCCATATCCATATCCATATGCTCAAGTTCTTGTTCAATCTCTTGAGTGAAGTCCTACTCCTATGATTGTTCACCCTATCTGGTTTGTGCCAGCTGTTTGGATGAGCCTACTACCTGTACAGGCGCAGTTTCATTTATCTGTACATTTTGTGCCCCCTGTTGTTCATGTTCTTGTTGTGCTTCCTTCTCCTGTCTGCGCAGCTCCTGTTCCTTCGGAAGTTACTCCTTCAACTCATGCAACTCCTTCATTATTTCCTCCATCCTCTATTTTTCTCTCTGCCTTTGCACAATCCTCCTGCCACGTTGTTGCCTCTTTAGATCTATTGCGAAAGCTGCTTTCTACACAAGTGGGTATGCTCTGAAATTGCAGCTTTATTCTGCCTCTGTGATGTCGACAATCTTTCTCTTGCCTTTGTCGTGCGCCAATATGTTTACTTATGCTGGTGCTGGTGTTGGTGCTCTCTTGGATGCTTCTTCACTAACCATTCCACAACGATGCCAACCGGTTCGTTGGGCCTGGAGAGGCTATGATAATATCTCCATGGGTCTTCCTCCACCCAATAACATGCCCTGTGGATCCACAAAATTGTAATCTCGTGCAGTGATCCTTCACCAAACGATGTGGATCATACACATTATAGCTTCAGGTGTTGAAAGGATATTTCTTAATCTCCTATGTTTTGGCATCCACATGCTTGAGATTCTATATCTCGTACAACCTTATCCACAATGGAAGAGAGGGCCAAGATGCCTTCTTCTTTTGGTGCAACCTAGTTGACTATCCTTCCGAGATGTGATATGACACTTCTTGCATGACGATTTTGTCCACGGAAAACTTTAGCAAAACATGTGGAGGCTTCTACACACTGAACATCTGTATGAAGATGTCGTACGATGAGGCATACCAATATGCTATATCGATCAGTGCCTCTATCACTGCCTTCGACATGCAAGGTGGATCTTGCTCAAATATCATCTTGTACACTAGGGTGATAAAATTATGCGACAGCTGTGTGATAACCCCTCTGAAGTTGCATTCCGAAAACAATTTACAATAAGTATTGACAGAGGTTTCCACTGATGTCCATGCCTACTTCATGCCCGGTAACTCCTGACGGGCATAGATTGCATCCAAGATGTAGGCGGACATGTAGCTTTAAGTTGACCTTTGGGTGGTTTTCGAGCTCCTATTACATGTTCCTCCAGCTTGTGAGCCAACATGTCGGACTAGTTGCATGCTTTTCCTTCACTGGCTAGTTGGTCCAACGCGATCACCCAACTCTGCAAGAAGGTCTCGGTGCTCTCTTGGCCATACAAGCGGCATGAAAAGGTGACCAAGTATTGATACACCTTTCACAATATCTTTGTCTTATAAATCTGGTTGGGTGTCATCTTGAATTTAGCTGGCTCCTTTACCCAGTTCTTCAAGACATCCATGGATTTGGCATTGCTACTAGGTATGCTGAAGGGTGTCTCCATGGTGATCACTGGCTTCAGAAAGTGGTACATCTGCTGATAATCTAATGCCCTGAAGGTAGCAATCTGTTTCTTGCTGAAACTGCTCAATGATCAGTGTCCGAGATGATCCAATGTAACATGTCTGCAAATGGGAACGTGGGATACCTGCATGCAATCTGGTACAAGCCAGACTTGTGAATGTTCACATAGACTTGGTGGTATTTGAGATCTTCCCCAAATGTGCCTGAGAATGCATCATTGACCTCTTTCCATTTCAGCTTGATGTCTTTGTCTACGATCATCTTGGTGTCTTCATAAATTGGCAAGCTCGTAGACACTCGCTCAACTGTTTCTCTAGTTGCACTTCTGTCGATGTCCTTTGACCCTGCTCTTTTGGAGGCCATTGATCTTGAACTGTTGAGAGACTGATGAACACACGCTATATTTGGAGACATGGTGACATGCATGGAAATAAATATGTCAGTTAAAACAAAGAAAACTTGAGGGATGACATGCATTATACCCAGGGAACTGCTGGCAAGGATTGCACAATTTTCATTGGGAGGCCAAGAGACTGACTGTTGAAACTATGTAAAAGGTAGTCTGGACTGTCACGAAGCTAGCTGACAACTGGAATTGCGCAGTGCACAATCCAGGTTGGCCTGATGGGTGCCAAGATTGCGCAATGCGCAATTTCACCTGGCAAGTGATGTAGCCTAGGGACTACATTGCACAATTTTCTGGGCCAATAGCCACTGCCTCTTAGAATTGTGCAAGGAAAGACTGGAGGGTAGTGACTGGCCATAATTGCGTAATGTTGTCTAGGTAAGGCAAAGTCTAGGCCAAGGTTGCCTAGACTTGCCGATGGGAAACTGAAAGCAAAATGAAGATGTGAATGCATGGCAATATTGAGTGTAAGCAGGAGTGAATGAACGTGCATGCAAACTGCGAATGCAAGATTCAGAAAAATGGAACAACATGCATTTCGTGAAACGAGTGGCCGAATCGAAGACCGTTCATGAAAAACAGTGTCATGCATGTGACAACAATGAGATGCAAATGAAAACTCAAACAATGCTTATATAGGCTATCATGCATGCAAACGAAATCAAGCGTTCACAGAAATCAAGCAGACTACACTCACACAAGCCAAAACACAAAAAGCGACATAAATGGTGCAAAACAAGTTAAGCAGACTTACTAGGAAATAACTGAGCTGGATGTGCCGAAGACTCCTGGATGTGCTTTGGGATGTAAGAGCTCCAAGATCAACGTGAAGAATGAGCTTTGAAGCATCAAATAAATAAGTTTGAGGCTCATGATGCGCATGCCACAAATCTAGGAAAAAGCGACACTTGGAGGAAGGTTTCTAAAATGATCTTTGCATGTAACCTCCATCTACTAAAAATAGTTCCCTAAATTCTAGGGATGTTTTTTTCATGTAGCTTTTTTCTATTTTGGTAAAAAGAAGCCCATGCATGCAAGTTGAGTTTTCTCGGTTCAGGAGGGAATTGGTCAACCTGAAGGCACATGCAACAACCTGCTTGACTGAGGGAAATTTTTGCCCAATTTATGGGATGAAGCTAGGCTGGTTTTCCAGAGGGATTGCACAATTTATGGGAGGAGCATCTGACTGCTACCCATAATTGCACAATTTCTAGGCTGAGCAGAACCGCTGGGTTAGATTGCATAGTTTTCACTAGGAAGACTGTTTGACAGGATTGCGCAGTTTCTGGGCCCAACAAGCTGCCAATCAGATTTTGCACAATTTTTAGAGGGAAGACTGGTTCCCCTCTAGAATTGCACAATTTCTTGATGGATTTTCTCATCCAGTAGCTGGCCCAAGTCCGGAGTGGCAGCCTATGAGGGGAGTGAAGAAAGCTATCATGCACAGGCTAGCAAGCTGTTGAAAAACCAATGAAGCTCATGTACTTGACAGTGCAAGACATGCTATTGAGGATGGTTGGTAGGGAGGCTCCAAAATGAATCTAAGGAAAAATTTTGGAGGGTTTTTGTAGCCGCTACGACACTTGGCGACACACTGGTAGAAATCCATCTCTCTGAATGGACCTTGTTCGTGAAAAGCAAGTCTAACACCTTCGGAAGTATTGTCCAGTTCTTTGTTCATCTTGGTTTCCACACTTGCTTGATTGTAAGATGTAGCATCTACCAAGCCCTTGGTCGGTTGACACATATTCCAAGCCAATTCAACACAGTTTTTTCAATTGGGGATGAGGGGTATATAGGTGCCAAACCCATGTGATCGTCAGAGTTTTAGTTTCATCTATGGAATTTCTCTGTTGCCAGGAGGCCTGGACAGTACCCCGGTGGAGTCACGCAGGAACACAAGCATCGCTCCTCTACCAGCGAGCCTGGTTGTTACCTCAGAAAAGTTACTTGCATCACCTCTATGCATAGGAATGCATTCTCTTCTTTCACCTTATTCATTTTTCATTTTTTCAATTTTTTTTCACATTTCATTTTTTTTATTTTTCATAATTGTGCATGGCACTTATTCATTTCAGAGGTGGAAGAGGGATCCTGACTTATTGAGAGAAGAAGAGGTTGTTCCTTCAGAGAACTAGTTTATATATACCTCTGACATGCTTGGTAAGGTTTCCCCCCTCACCTCACTCTACTTGACTGAGCTAACAAGGATTAACCGAAAAACAACCGACTAGATTAGGTGACACTTGTTAGCATGCAAGTGTTGTGTTTTCACCAAGGTTCACTTCGAACAATACGTATTTTCCATTGGCGTATCACGGAATGAAGACAACAAGTTATTCATACAAAGGAAAGACGTCAGATAACCAAGTACTGATAACTGCATAAGTCCTGTTTTACTTTACCCAGCTTGTTTCAAGAGTCACACATGATTTCATGTGAAACTAACCTACAAACGTAAAAAAAAGTAAACAATGAACAAATCAAAGCAAGGGATAAGCAAATGCATAAGAAAAGTGAGTAATAAAAAAAGAAAGCAAACAAACAAACATGAAAAGTAAGAAGCAAACAATCATGCAAGCAAACCAATGAAAAGAAAATGCAACTCCTAATCCTAAGCTAACAATGCATGGGCCTGCTCACGTGAAGTGATACTTCCAATGCAGCCATCAGCGCATTGGTCAACCCATGTTGGTGAAGGCATCATTCATGAACAACACATCTGTGCAAACCAACAAACATGAAATATATAACAATGAAGACGAACACACTCCAATTTAAATGTGTCCACAAAACATAAGTGAGTGCAACTGCATGAGATGCAGCTTGTGGACTTACCATGGTGCTGTGTGACACTGTGTGTAGCTGTTAAGCATACGCATACTCTTGACTATGACATGCAAGCAAAAGAAAGAAACAAAGACAACTTTTGTTGTGCACGCGTGCTTTCTATGTGAGATTACTCCAATGCATAAGCAATGGGATCATGTAGTTTGAGTGGAGGAGGCATAATATTTGTGTGAGATTTATCTTCAATGCATACAAATGATTGATGAGGAGCCTTAGTTGTTTCAAAAATTTCCTAATCAAAAGTGAAACCAACCTTAGAACAACTAGGTCTTGACATAAGCATCAACTCGGGCTGAAGTGCCTCAACAATCTGTGGGGTTTCTAATTTGGCAACAGATAGATCATCATAAACAAGTGGCTTGGAAAAATCAACTATGATAGAATCATCATTGTGATCGAATACGAGGGTAAATAGATCATCACAACTATGATCAACAAAATCAATGATTTCATCAGCATCCTCATGATCTGATGAATCAAATGAAGGGGTAGATGAGAAGTAGAAAAATTCACCCTCTATGTTTCCGGAAAGGCAAATTAAAATTCAAGTGGATTTTCAATGAATAATTTATCCTCTCCATTGTCGGATGGACTGACATCCGAGGTGTTTTTTGAATGATCAACGATGGTTGAAACTGTAGACAAAGATACACATATGAAATCATGGATGGAAGGATCACCAGAGATGTCAGGAAAAAATAGAGGAGGCTCAGACAGAAGTGAGTCATCCTTCGCCGAGGATTGATGCTCAAGCTCCCAGTGATACTCTTTATGAATGACAGCGTAGGTTGGTTGTGCAACACCAACTCCATCAATAGCTTGATCCTCATTCACAACAAGTGTAGAGTCCAAAATGGAAGCACACAAGACAGTGCAATCCGAAGGATCAACATAACACAAAGACGAAGATTGAGGTAAAACAGACATGTGACAACCCATGGGCTTCGCAACCAAATCTACGCGAAAATTGAGACAAGCGATGTTGGGAGGATGTGACAGTTGAATAGATGTGTGTGCCTACTCTCCCACATCATTTTGCAGTGGTGGATTTGTTTGATGAGGGGACACTGGACAATCACTTGTGACAATGTTTGTGTCCATATGTGATTTCATAGCTCCATCACCGAAGTATGATGAGCGGGGGTTGGGCTTGAACTTTGTTTTAGGATTAACAGATTTGGTAAGACAATACTCAAATCTTTCCATGAGATACTGGAATTTCTTCTAATTTTCCAGAGCTTGAAACTTCAACACATGGAAGCAGTCCCAAAATTCCATAAGTGATTCATGCAGGCCTTCTATTGTTGTAACATTTTTTTGTCAAGAGGTTCTGGATTAAAATGATGGAAAGTATATTCAATGAGATCACAAAACTGGTCAAGTGAGTGCACACTGCTAGGAGGTAGACTCCAGCACCACCGTTGTGGGGATTTGCAAAGTGTGTATGAAAGCAGCAGGTTGACCTCTTCAGCATAGAACTCTTCTGCATTCTCAAGGAATACATAGAAGTCTTCTAAGTACTTAGGCTAGGCTACTTTGCCTTCACCACCATACGTGAATTTGGACAAGAGATCAAGAAAATCCCTCGTGATTTTGAGAGGTTCGGCATGCGAAAGACATCGTGGAGGGATGAGTCTGATAGAATCACATAGAATCCATGAAGATGTGGAAAGGTTCAAAAAAGGATGAGAGGACACAACTTGTCATTTGGCCCTCCTTCTAATGCCATAAATTTTGACGGTGCTGGACCTGCCAACATGTCAGGGGATCTCCCCAGTAAGAAGTCCCAACTAGGCCTCAAACCATTTGTTGTAGGAGTCCCAGTAGTGGGTCATACGTTATCACCTTGACCACAATTGCACGCAGAGGCAAGTAAGATATCCATGTTGGTAGCAAGGGTATGACATATGCATCAAGTCAGGGAAGGTACATGAATGGTTCTAACACACAGAAGGTGATGTGAGTGTGCCCCTTGAAAACCTAGGAAAGCACATGGCTAAGAAGGGAACACACGAGCAAATATGCATCACAATCTGGAAAGCAAGTAAGCTGAAAATCCAAAGTGATGGTTAAACCAACAACACATTTCAGTAAGATTCATATATACTTATACAGAAAAATTCCATACATGCATGCGTAAGCAAACATATACATATATCGTTAGAGTAAACAAGTTAGCTGAAATACAATAACAACATATGTGTCAAACGCGCTGGCTCTATTATATTGAGAAGTGAAAGTTCCAATCATACAGTACAACCATGAACAACCACTAGTCCTGACAACAGAATGTTACAGTCACTGCCGGCCTGCTCCTCCAAAGAGATGTACTAGCTCTGCACTGTGGAGAAGCCAAGGCTCATTACAATACTCTCCAAGATTTCTCTAAGATACTCCTATCGGAAGCTTGGCTGACCAAAAGCCTCTACAATGAGTTATCAGGGACTATATGTAGAAAAGGGTGGGGTGACCCTTGACATTCCCCTTTGTGACTGATCATCTACCCTCATGACTCTTCAACTACTCTATGAATGTTACATTCAACTATCGACACTTGAACTTCCACTTGACAAGACATCACATACAATCTACACATGTACCCATGTGAGACAAAATAGGCTTGAGAAAGCCATGCAAGACATCACTATTACTCAAACAACTGTGGGAAGACCAACTCTTCGACATCCTCATGATGGTCGACGATGGTGAATTCATGCCAAGCCTGGTAGTCTGCGATGGTGTCTATGTACTCTTTGGTGACATCTTTGTCGAAACGAACTCTTGCCTCCATTGCACCCGGGTACACTTCTCTCTCTCCCCTGTCCAACTCGTCTAATAACATGCACATAATTGTCTTGAGTGCAGTCGGACCAACAATATACTGATGCATGGTGTCTGCATTGATCACCAAGTCTATGTTGGTGGCTATGGGCATCAACTCATCAAAGTACAAGTCAAGCTTAGTTGGACTTGTGCCTTTTTCTTTGCCTCGGTGAGTATCCCAATAGATGGGATCGCATGTGCATGCACAACAATATCCATACTCCTAAATACCCATGCATGGGAAGCCTACAAAATAGTGATGTGCTACGAGAGTTCTTCATATTTCTGGATCTGACTTCGAATGCGTGCCTTCAGCTCAACCGCTTTGGGCTTTATCATCTTAGGAAAGTGTAACGAGGCTCCCTTGTATCTCATTGTCCATTTTTGCATGTATTCAACAAAAATATGTAAGTTTGACAAGATATGTGCTCTCCTAGTACATCGTTGCTGCCAATAGTTGAGATGGACAACTGCATGAAGCTATTCGATCAAAAACTAGGTTATCCCTCTTTACTTTAGTTAGAGTGTAATGCGCTTCCGCTATTGAATGATTTGACATAGCCATTTTGTATGATATTATGAGATAGTCCCTCCTCATCTTTTATGCACAATACTAAACTTGGAATACAATTCCCGCATGACTGTCTCAAGGGACAATACTTCATCCAATATCGCCTTCTTCAACTCTACTCGAGTGGATGATGTAACCAGTTCTTCTCCTTGCTTGGCCATCTGTAACTCCTTAGCCATTCGCTCATTCTCAAATATCAAGAACTGAACACTCGAGCTAGTGGCTTTGGCATATGCTCTAGTAGCATCGGCCAATGTTGTTGGATGCTTGTGCACGTCACACACAATCACTCATTCTTCGAACTGCGTAACAGATATGTTGTCATTCAGAGTAGACACTATGTGTGATTGCACAACTCTATGCTACGACTTTTCGAATGATATGTTGTGCATCTCTCCTTCCAGATTATCTCCAAGGATCTCAATATCTCATTGGTCACTTGGGGCTTTCTCTGCTTCTGGATCTAGTGAAGCTAGTGGGTCGACCTCTTAATGGTAAGGCATGAAGTCTATGTCTTGCTCTAATTCTTGCTTCTCCATATCTGTATCCATCTGCTCAAGTGCTTGTTCAATCTCTTGAGCGAAGTCCTGCTCCTGCGATTGCTCACCCCATTTACTTTGTGCCATTGTTTGGATGATTCTACTACCTGTACGGGCACAGTTTCATCTGTCTGTACATGTTGCACCCCCTATTACACATGTTCTTTTTGCGCTTCCTTCTCTTGTCTGCGTAGCTCCTATTTCTTTCGGAGTTTCTCCTTCAACTCATGCAACTCCTTTAATATTTCCTCCATCCTCTATTTTTCTCTCTACCTTTGCACGGTCCTCTTGTCATGTTGTTACCTCTTCACCTCTATTTCCAAATCTGCTTTCTACATAAGTGGGTCTGCTCTAAACTTGTAGTTGTGTTTTACCTTTGTGCTTTCAATAATATTTCTCTTGCCTTCATCACGTGTCGATATGTTTACCTCTGCTGGTGGTGGTGGTGGTGGTGGTGGTGGTGGTGGTGGTGATGTTCTCCTAGATGCTGCTTCATGGTGCTTCGCTAACCATTCCACAGCAATGCCGACCGGTTCATTGGGCTTGGAGAAGTTGTGACAATATCTCCATGGGTCTTCCTCTACCTAATGACATGCCCTGTGGATCCACAGAAATTGTACTCTTGCATAGTGATCCTTCACCAAACGATGCGGGTCATACGTATTATAGCTTCGAGTGTCAAAAGGATATTTCTTGATCTCCTCTATTTCGACATCTGCATGCTTGAGATTTTGTATCTCGTACAACCCGATCTGCAACAAAAGAGTGGGTCAAGGTGCCTTCTTCTTCTAGTGCAACCTAGATGATAATCCTGCCGAGATGTGATATGACACTTCTTGCATGACAAGCTTGTCCATGGAAAACTTCGGCAAAACATGTGGAGGCTTCTCCGTGTTGTACATCCATATGAAGGTGCCGGATGGTGAGGCATACCAATCCACTATGTCGATCAGTGCCTCCATCACTGCCTTCGACATGCAAGGTGGATCTTGCTCAAATATCATCTTATACACTGGGGTGAAAAAATGATCTGACAGTTATGTGATAACCCCTCTGAAGTTGCATTCAAAAAATAGTTTACAATAAGTATTTACAGAGGTTTCCGTTGATGTCCATTCCCACTTCATGCCTGGGAAATCCTGACAGGCACAAATTGCATCCAAGATGTAGGCGGACATGTAGATTTATGCTTGCTGAACTTTGGGGCGATGTTGAGCTCCTGTTACCTATTCCTTCAGCCTATGAGCTAGCATGTCGGACCAGTTGCATGCTTTTCCTTCACTGGCCAGTTGGTCCAACACGATCACCCAACTCTGCAGGAAGGTCTCGATGCTCTCTTGGCCATACAAGTGACATGAAAAGATGACCAAGTATTGATATGCCTTCCGCAGTATCTTTTTCTTGTAAATCTGGTTGGGTGTCATCCTAAATTTGGTTGGTTCCTTTACCCAGTTCTTTAAGACATCCCTATAGTTGGAATTGTTGTTGGGTATGTTGAAGGATGTCTCCATGGTGATCACTGGCTTTGGAAAGCGGTACATCTACTGATAATCACGTACAGCAGAAACTGTTCAATGTCATCATCTTGGGATCAGTGTGCAAGATAATCCAATGTATCATGTCTGCACATGGGAACGTGGGACACTTGCATGAAATCCGATACAAGCCGAACTTGTGAATGTTCAGATAGACTTGGCGGCCTTCGAGATCTTCCCCAAATGTGCCTGATAATGCATCATTGACCTCTTTCCATTTGAGCTTGATGTCTTTGTCTATGATCAGCTTGGTGTATTCATAAATCAGCAAGCTCGTTGACACTCACTCAACTGTTGCTCCAGTTGCACTTCCGTCAGTGTCCTTTCACCCTGCTCTCTTGGAGGCCATTGATCCTAAAATGTTGAGAGATGGACAAATGCCTTCTATATCTGGAGACATGGTGACATGCATGGCAAGGAATCTGTTAGTTAAAACAAAGCAAACTTGAAAGATGACATGCAACATACCCAGGGAACTGTTGGCAAGGATTGCACAGTTTTCACTAGGAGGCCAGGAGACTGACTGCTAGAATTGTACAAAAGGAAGTCCAGACTGTCGGGAGGCTGGTTGACTACTAGAATTGTGCAGTGCGCAATCCAAACTGACCTACTGGGTTTTGAGATTGCACAATGCACAATTTCAGCTAGCAAGTGATGCAGCCCAGGGGCTGCATTACACAATTTTATGGGCCATTAGTCACTGCCTCTCAGAATTGTGCAAGGCAAGACTGGAGGGAAGTGACTAGCCAGAATTGCACATTTTCTAGGAGGAAGATAGAGCCTTCCCTCTTAGAATCTCGCGATGTTGTCCGGGTGAGGCAAAGTCCAGGCTAAGGTTTCCCAGACCCGCCGACGGGCAACTGAAAGCAAAATGAAGATGTGAATGCATGGAAATACTAAGTGTAAGTAGGAACGAATGGTCGTGCATGCAAACAAAATCAAGATTCAAAAAAACATAACAACCTGCATGTGTGTGAAACGAGTCGCCAAATCGGCGATTATTCGTGCAAAACAATGTCATCAATGCAACATTAGTGAGATGCAAATGAAAATTGAAACGGTGCTTGTACAGGGTAACATGCATGCAAACGATAACAAGAGTTCACAAAAATCAAGCAAACAACACTCACAGAAGCCAAAACACAAAAAGTGATAGAAATGTTGCAAAATTCAAGTTAAGTGGACTTACCTTGAAATAGATGAGTTGGATGTGCCGAAGAATCCTGGATGTGTTGTTGGATGTCAAAGCTCCAAGATCAATGTGAAGAATGAGCTCTGAAGCATCGAATAAATAAGTTTGAGGCTCATGACGTGCATGCCACAAATCTAGGAAAAAGCGACACTTGGAGGAATTTTTCTAAAATGATCTTTGCATGTAACTTCTAGCTGCTAAAAATAGCTCCCTAAAGTCTAGGGATGTTTTTGCATGTATCTTTTTTCTATTTTGGGAAAAAGTAGCCCATGCATGCAAGTCGAGTTTTCTCAGTCCGGGAGGGAACCGATCAACTTGAAGGCACATGCAACAGCCTGCTTGACTGAGGGAGGATTTTGCATAATTTTTGGGATGAAGCTGGTTTGGTTGTACAGAGGGATTGCACAATTTCTGGGAGGAGCAGCTAACTGTTGCCCAGAACTAGGCAATTTTATGGTTGAGCAGCACTGTTGGGCCAGATTGCACAGTTTTCACTGGGAAGACTATTTGACAGGATTGCGCAGTTTTTGGGCCCAACAGGCTTCTAGCCAGATTTGCGCAATTCTAGAGGGAAGGTTGGTTCCCCTCCAAAATTGTGCAATTTCTTGAGGGAGCTTCTCATCCAATAGTTGGCCCAAGTCCGGAGTGGTAGCCTGTGAGGGGAGTGAAGCAAGCTATTATGCACAGGTTGGAAAGCTGCTGAAAAACCAATGAAGCTCATGTACTTGATAATGCAAGACATGTTGCTTAGGATGGTTGGTAGGGAGACTCCAAAACAAATCTAAGGAAAAAATTTGGAGGGTGTTTATAGCCGCTACAACAATAGCCTAACAACTCAATGGGACCCAGGGGCATGATACTTGTGTGGTTGGTATGGCTCTTGGGAGTTTTTTGGCTGATGTAGAAGGTATGTTTGATGGATTTCTGTCAATGCCACTTCCTTAAGGATACCTAGGAGGTTGAATCATATCATAGTAGCCTCTTGTCACATGTTTACCCCTATTGGTAAGTTACTTATGTAGATATGGGAGGAGGGTGGTTACAATCAACTCCAGTGAGAAATGTATGCTCATGATTGTGAGGGCAAAACATGTTGAAGCATATGATTCTTTCAAAGGTTGTAATACTTCTCATAGGAAATAAATCTTTGAAATTGGCCCTAACTCTAATGAATTTTTTTAGGAACCAGGTGGGTTGGCTCCCAAAAGAGAAATCCAGCATGAATTTCATCTTCAATAGGATTCCCTCTTCTAAATGTGGGCATGTACAGGATGTTAGATGTGGAAATGGTAGAAATAGAGAACCAGATGAAAAACTTGTTGAACCATGGAGTCATCAGACCTACCTCATCCCCATGTGGTTCACTAATTGTGTTGGTGCCAAAGAAAGATGGCAAATGGAGAATGTGTGTGGATTATTGGGCTCTCAACAAGATCATGCTGAAAAACTAGTATCCTCTTGTTACACAACATTTTGTCATTGTCCTTGTACTCCCCGTTCCTTGATCTTGGAGGACCTCTATCGTGAACCCTACATGCTTTCCCTTCATGAAGAAACCCCCATTGTGTCGCTCTTCATGAGAATATCAATTCCCTTTTGCACCATTTCCCCTGAAACTTTTGTTTTGCCCATTTTACAAGATCGGCGCAAATGACCCTTTTCTTCCCTACGCTGATGTGCAGAGATTAGCATTGTCCCTAGTGCTAACTGGAGCGACTGAGTTGTGTTCTAGTCGTGTCGGTCCTGTTATGGAAAGTTTTTTAAATTAAGAGCTGAAGCTTCCAGCTCTATAAGCTTCGTAACGAAAGTCTATTAAATGATGGAACTACCTAAAATGATAATACCTTCTCCCATGACAAGAGGATCCATCTCCCATCCATTCATATTATATAAACCTCCTTTCTTCCCAAGCACAAGCGAGTGCTAATGTTGGTGTACTGGTGCTATTTTGGTGTGGAGTATACAAGCAAGCTATTCATAGTTGTATCTCTCTAGTTGTGTAAGGGAGAAGTGTGATTTGGTTTGAAGTGAAGCCTAAAGGGAAGAGCCTTAAAACTATTGTTGATTGAGGTCATCATGGAATGCTAGTAGAAGTGTGTGGGAACCTGGTCTTGTCAGAGGAGAACAACAACGTCAAGGCAATGGTTGTAATATCTTCTTGATTCAATATATATGCAAATATTGATTGATTTCATACATGGTTTTTCATCTTACATATTCATGGCTTAATGTTTCTTGACTTGTTAAGTATGTTGAATTACAATTTGTCTATTATCACGGTTGTTTTTTGATGTTGTTTACTTGTTTTAGGTGTTTGAAGAAGGAAGCAAGAGATAGCTGGAGAAAGCAAGCAAGGACATCATCAAACGGGATAAACATACTAAGAGTTAGGCCCTCTTAATTGGTTATAACCTAAGGAAATCTTGCATAGAATGTATCAGTTGTGGTTAGACCCATTATCGGGCTAGAGGAATTTGTTCGTGTCCGCACTTATAATTTTACTTCACCACACCTCTCCCTTGTATAAATGATTTTCTTGATCAATTAAATAATGTTTTTTATTTCACTAAGTTGGATTTGCATAGTGGTTACCATCATATCAGGATTGCGAAGAATGATGTATGGAAAATGCTTTCAAAACCAAGCAAGGATTGTTCGAGTGGTTGGTAATGCCATTTGGGATTTGCAATGCCCTAACTATATTTAGGAGGGTGAAAATGATGTCTTTCGACCATTTTTAGATGAGTGTGTGCTAGTGTACCTAGATGATATACTTTTCTTTAGTAAAACATGGGATGATCAAACATGTCAAACAAGTACTAGATACTTTACAAAAGGAGAAACTGTATGTAAAATTGTCTAGATGTGAGTTTGGAAAAACTTCTTTGGTGTATTTGGTTCATATTGTTGGAGGAGATCAACTGAAGATTAATCCTTCTAATGTTGATGTAATTTTCAAATGGCCTAAACCTACCAATGTAACAAAAGTGAGAATCTTCTTGGGGGTAGTTCAGTACTAGAGAAGATTCATAGCTAACTTCTCCATTGTTAAGTAGATATTTTAGTGGGGAGGAAAGTATCAGAAGGATTTCAACACCTTAAAGGAAAATATCAACACAACAACAGTACTAGCCTTTCCATACCTTCAACATCCATTCAAGATTGAGACAGATGCGAGTGATTATTCCATGGGTGCAGTGTTGATGAAAAAGTGGAAACCAATCTATTACCATTCAAAGCCTATTTATCTCAAGCTATTGTAAATTATCCCACTTGTTACAAGGAGTTGTATGCCTCGGTTCAAAGTGTCAAGAAATGGAAGCATCACTTGATAAGGAAGGAGACTATCATACATAAAAACCACCAGCCTTTATAGTATCTTTAGTCATAGACCAAGTTGCAGTAGGATCATCACTTTAGGTGGATGGGATTCCTTCAACATTCCATTTGGTAATCAAGTAAAAGTAACAAAGTGGTAAATATGATTTCTATACCTCTTATTTTTGCATCTATTATTTTAAAGAATGTTTCTTTATCTCATGGTAGCTATGTTGAACAATATGCTACTGATGAATATTTTAAATAAATTTATGAGAAGCTAACCCATGGATCATAGGTGGAAAACTACCATTTTCAGGATAGGTTACTTTGCCACCTTGGCAAGTTATGTATTCCTACAAGTGAAAGAGTCCATGTAATTTGAGAATATCACACTTCTCTTGTGTCTGGTCACTTCGGGGTAGGAAAAAAATATGTCTCATTTGCAAATATTTTTTCCTCAGATGAAAGAAATTGTAACCAAATATGTAAATGGGTATGTGATGTGCTCTATTTGTAATCCCACTAATAGAAAATTTGAGTTGCACATACCACTCCCTATTCCTTCTCATCCTTGGGAAAGTATCTCCATGGATTTTGTAGGGGGTTTCCTTTGTTGAGAAAGGTTCATGACTACTTATATGAAGTGATGGATAGGTTTAACAAGATGTGTGTCTTGAAGCCATGTAAGAAGCATATTATTGTTGAGCAGATTGCTCAACTTTTCTTTCAACGTGTATGGGTGGAATACCTACATCCATTGTTTCTGATCGAGACTCTTTATTCATTAGAGAGTTTTGGAAAAGATTGTGCAAGATGATGGACACCAAGCTAAAGAGTAGTATGGCATTCCATCCATAGACTGATGGACAAAAAAATTTCATCAACAAAACAACGGTTCATTTTCTCTGAGGGTATTGCAAAAAACATCCTAAGTTGTGCGATGAAAAAATAAATTATGTTCATCATGCATACAATAGGGCTTTGCACTCTTCTACTAAAATTTCACCATTTGAGCCATGCTTTGGGTACCTTTTGAAATATCCCTTAGATTTGGTCTTTGGGAAAGATGAGGATTACAGCGAACAAAATAATGAAGACAAAGCTCACAATTTCATCCACGAATCCAAATGATTCATCAAGCAGTGCAGGAATAATTGGAAAAGAGTCAGGCATAGTATAAAGCCCGAAATGACAAACATAGAGTTGATCACCAGTTCTAGGTTGGAATAGAGTATGGTTTCACATCAACAAGGAAACATTTAAGGGAGAATGAAAGAAGTTGAAACCAATCAGATATGGCCCATTCACCATCTTAGAAAAGATTGGAACAAATAATTATCGCCTTGATATATCAACATATATGTAGATGTATTCCATAGTCAATGTTGAGAACTTGAAATTTTATGAACCTACCATGATAATGGACACTGAGGAGAGTGGTCAAGTTCCATCAATGGATGATTTTTCTCTAGAATATTTGGATAAGTTTCTCTAAGATATCATCCTAGACCGAAGGACTAGGACTTCACAAAGGGGAGACGTGGAGTACCTTCAAGTGCATTTCAAAGGAATGCATCCTAGCAAGGCATGATGGATTAAAAATGAAAAAGTGAGGGAGAAATTCCCTCACCTACCTAATGATTGATAATTATTTTAGAGATCCAAAATCTTCTCAATGGGGAGGACTGATCTAGGAGGATCCCAAAAGGCCTAAAAATTTATGTCCTCAATTCTTAGTGAAACTAGCATCAAGTTGAATATCTCGTTGATACGATTCCAATGGCGCAAATGATGCTTCAATCAAAGTTCCTATGCAAAAGTTATTGTCGGTCAAAGTTTCGGTCAAAGTGTTCTAGATAAATTTGGATCATCGCCAAAGTTGGCGGTTTGACTAAATTTAGCGACTTGTGACTAAATTTGATGGCGGTTTTAGATGGGATCCATATAAGTTTAGACCATGGCCAAAATTGGTAGCAATGATCAAATTTGGGGGCATTCTACAAAAATTGGTGGAGGTTTTAACCAACATTTTAAAAATATATACATTGTATTGTTTTTAATGCAAATGACTAGGTTTGCAGGGTTTGAACCCATGATCCTTGCTAACCGAACAACCTAACATACCACGGGTTAGCCAATATTCCAACCATGCAACCTTGGTAACTCCATCATTGCACAATATTTAAACCCCATGCCATTCATTCGACATGGGAGGAGGCCAAAGGAGCAACAAAGGGAGGAACGTTGAGGCGGGAGTGGGAACCAGGCAGGCGAATCCACATGTAAAGGAAGTAGGAGGCCAAGGAGGAACCACATCTAGGTGAGGAATATTTTGCATAATATTATAAAGAATATTCCCATGGAATATTCTAATCATATTCCCATGGAATATTCTAATCATATTCCCATGGAATATTCTAATCATATTCTTTATACTATGGAATCTTAGATATTCTCAAGGGCTCCATAATTGATGGTGTTATAACCTAATTAAGTTTATACTAATTTTACTCATACTTTTGCAAGGATTTTAATGGTAGTTAGATTAGGGATCTAAGTAGCCAATTTTTAGGTCACTCCCAGAAGTGAGGCATAATCACGTATTTTTCCAGGTACTTGCCTTTCTTTTTTGCTGATATAATGAACATGCCTTTCCACTTTGAAGTTGGGCCCAGCGACGTAGCTCACACATTATGCGTGAACTTCATTATCAAATATTGGTCCATTGTATTTATGGTCTCTTTTATGTGTTACTTCTTCTTAAGTGTTTCATTTATAGTTTTGCATGCTCTTTTATGCAATTTTATTTAACGTCACCGAAGAAAAGATCTCAGATCACATGGATACTACAGATGGAGCAGTTCTTTGATCTACATGATGTGTGACACACACAAAAGGTACGCATTTCATCTTTATATTTAGAACCTAAATAGTTTTTGTGGTATCGATGGCTTTATTCTTGTAAATCACTTGTCACTTGGATAATTTTATGGAGGAATTGATAACACATTATGAGGATACAAAGTGCAATACCTTATTTATCCAATTAATAAATATCAAACAAATGGGTTCAATTGCAGAGCACATTTAGAACTTCCAAATATTGAATATCACGATAATTGATATTATGAAGGAGCATCTGATTGATTTATTCGTAAGGACTTTAAGGGACAACATCCAACATGAGTTTCGCCTTTAGGAACTTGAGTAATTGGAGAATGCATTCAGGGTGGTGAGAAATGTTGAAAGAAAAATTATGGAAATAAGGAAATCTACCACTCACAACTATAAAGATGGAAATGTTGCCACTCATAGCCTTCCATAACCTACAAGGTTGAAATCACAACAAGTGGAGGAAAAAAAGAAGAAGCAAAAGGGATTTGTTACAGTTATGATAGAAAATACAGTAAAGGTCATAAATGCACTAAGAAGAGGAGGAACAAAAGGAAAAAGAAACATAAAAAGAGGAAGATCTACACCAGGAACCAACTCCAGGGATTGAAATAAAAGAAATCAATATGACCATATCTTGTAATGCATTGGCTGGAATTATCGCTACTAAAACTCTCAAGATAGAAGGATATATCAAGAAGAAAAAGGTAATAACGATGATTGATTTGGGTAGTACCCACACTTTTGTTCATTGTAAGATAGTGAAGGAATTGAATTTCTTTCTATATCTAGCTCCAGAGTTTCAAGTAATGGTTGCATATGGAGGAACTATAAATTGCTTAGGAAAGTTTGATATTATTAATGTAACCATAGGGGAATATATATTGAATAGTTAAATAATTTCCATTCCAATGGGTGGTGTTGATGTTGCATTATGAGTCCAATGGTTAAAATCGTTGAGGATGATAGCATTTAATTTTTTAGAACTTTTCTGGGGAAAAATTATGGGAACGAAAGGAAATTGATTTAAGGGGTATCACAAGGAAGCTTAGGAATATAATCATCTCTAATGGGACGACAAAATTGAAGAAGGAACAATGAGGGCTAATTGCACAATTATGCTCACTATATGTTCAAACATATAAGTCATCCATTTCTCTATACCTCCAAAGAGTCCTTGATAATCATTCCAAGGCATCTGAGGCTCCCAAAGGTATCTCACCTACTCGCGATCATAATCATTCTAATTGCTTGATTCCAGGAAGTGTTCCTCTGAACATCATACCTTACAGATATCCTTATGCCCATAAGAGTAAAATTGAATGTATGGTTACATAAATGATAGATGTAGGTATAATTCAACCTAGCCAATTTTTTTTTTCTTCTCTAGTAGTATTGGTGCACAAGAAGGATGGATCATGGCATATGTGTCCAGATTATAGAGAACTCATCAAGCTCACTATTAAAGATAAATTTCCCATTCCTATCATTGATGAATTACATGGAGAAATTTAATTCACCAAGATGCATCTTCGTTCAAGATATCCTCAAATTATAATAAAGACAAAAGACATTCTTAAAATAGCATTCAAAACTCATGAAGGTCATTATGAATTTTAGTCATGCCATTTGGCCTTATTGATGCACCTTCCATATTTCAAGGTTTGATGAATTCCACTTTAAAACCCTTCCTTAGAAAATTTGTGTTAGTATTTTTTGATGATATATTAATGTACAACAAGTATTGGAAAGATCATGTTCAACATGTTGACAGGGTGCTCAAACTATTAGAGAAGAAACAATTGTATGAAAAACCCTCCAAAGGTTTCTTTGGGGTACAAAAGTTGGAATATTTAGGTCATATTATATCACACGAGGGTGTTAAGGTAGACCCTAAAAAAATTAAATCCATCAAGGAATGGAAAATCCCCACAACCTTAAGGCATCTTTGAAGATTTCATGAGTTGACAAGGTATTATCACAAGTTCATCAATGATTATGGGAAAATAGCAGCACCTCTAACAACATTACTAAAGAAAGATGCATTTTCTTGGACTCTAAATGAAACTAAGGCCTTTGAACATCATAAAGAGGAACTGTGTCGAGCTTTGGTCTTAGATACACCAGATTTCACAAAAACATTATTGTGGAATGCGATGCCTCATAAAATGGCATTAGTGTTTTTTTAATACAAGAAGAAAGACCCATTGGCTTTGAAATTCATCCAATTAATGGAAAGAATTTACACAAACCTATTTATGAGAACGAAATGTTCGAAATACTACATGCCCTAAAGCGATAGCGCGCTTACCTAATAGGAAGACACTTCAAGGTAAAAACAGATCATGATAGTCTTAAATACTTCTTGGAAAAAATATTATCTTTAGAAAAACAACAAAAATGGATCACCAAGATGTTCGTTTATGACTTTGAAATCATCTACAAAAAAGGGAAGCAAAATGTTGTTGCAAATTCACTCTCAAAAAAGGATGAGGATGTGGAGGCATTACTCTATTCCATTTCTATTATCTAAACTGATTAGATAATTGAAGCAAGGGATGGATGGAAGCATGGCGAAGAAGTGTGGACACTTATTCAAAATTTGAAGCAAGATCCCAGTGCATATGCTACATTTATCTGGAAAAACGATTCATTGTGGTACAAAGATCATTTATATCTATGTAAGAACTCCCAACTCAAACAAAAGGTTCTTTTGGAATTGCACACATCTCCTATAGGAGGGTACTCAGGGTTTTTAAAAACTTACCATCGGGTCAACAAGGAATATTTTTGGGATGGCCTTAAATTCGATATTCAGAAGTTTTTGGCAGAATGTTTGGTTTGTGAAAGAAACAAAGTCGAGATGATTAATATCCAAGGTATTTTACAACCATTAGCCATTCCAAGTCAGCATTGTAAGGAGGTCACAACGGATTTTAGCACAAGTCTACCCGATTCTGAAGGAAATATTTTCATCATGGTGGTAGTTGATAGACTTACCAAGTATGCACACTTTTGTGCACTATCTCATCCTTTCAAATCCTTTACAATTACTACTACATTTGACGAAACAATTCAAAAGCGACATGGAACCCAAAGATTATTGTAAGTGACAGAGAATCCATTTTCACTGGAATTACTTTGACATACTTATTTTCTTGTATTAGTACTTAATTGGCTGATATCTCAAATTATCGTCCTCAAACTAATGGTTGAAGTGACATAGTGAAAAAATTCTTGGAAGGATATTTTTTTACTTTTTATTTGATAAACAAACACAATGGGTCAAGTGGTTACCTTTGACAGATTGGTGGTATAACACTTCCTTCCATGTCGCAACAAAAATGACCCCACTTATTGTGCTTTATGGATATCATCCATTATCCATAACATTGCCTATATGAGAAAATTCTAAAGTTCAAGCAGTGGAAGATCACATCGATCATCAACAACAAGTTCTCCAACTCTTAAAAGATAACGACTCTGACACAGAATAAAATGAAACACCAAGTAGATCAACATTGCACTGAAAGAAGTTTTGACATGGGAAATTGGGTATTTTTACAGCAACAACCATACAACAAATGTCTCTCAAATAAGCTAAGAAGGATAATAAATTATCACCTAAGCATTACGACCTTTATAAGGTGTTGAAAAAGATTGGTACTATGGAATACAAATTGGAGTTGCCTGCATCTTTGTGATTACACCCTATTTTCCATGTTTCATGCTTAAATAATGTTATAGGTGACCTCCCACTCCAAACTATATTGCTAGAACTTGACGAGGAAGGAAAAATAGTATTGGAGCCTGAAGCAATCATGGAAACAGGAATCTGGTAGCTACGAAATTGATCAATTTTAGAGTATCTTCTTAAGTGGAAGAACATATCTATTGAAGATTCCACATGGGAGGAAAATTATTTTATATAGAAGTATCCCAAATTACTCAAGTGATGAGGACAAAACTTTTTTGAAGGAAGGGGCATTTAGGTCACTATAATACTAGTGTAACCGCTATATTGTTATTGTTGTGCCCTTACATTACTATTTATATGTAGGCCCTAATGATATTTTGACCCTTTGGACTCCTATATATATACCAATGAGGTCTTGTCACTTGATTCATCCAAGAATTGTTCATTTGTGTGATGTAAAAGGAGGTTTCCCGCTCGAAGTTTCCTATTATCAAGACATTGATATATATATATATATACACACACACACACACACACACACATATATGTATATATGTATATATGTGTGTATATGTGCACACACACACACACACACACACACACACACACACACACATATATATGGGTACATAACATTGATGGAATGAATGAGGGAAGATGGAAAGTTATGAAGAAGCCCTAGATATTGTAGAAGATTTATTATATAGAAGTAGCATCTTTAGTTCACAAGGAGAACAAAATGATTCAAGCAAAGATCCCAAGGGCTTAGATATGATCCTAGTGGATGAAACCTTATCTATATTTTCTCAATCAACATAGTTTTGATCAAAATTAAAGCTTAGGTAAAGTATGTAAACTTTTTACCTAATAACATCACCCTGACATTATCAAGTATAGCCTCAAGCCCCGTCAATCCTTTTTGGAGGAGGAGGAATTTATGTTAGCATGGGTTTCAAAGGTATATCTCTTGGGTATGATGATTAATCAAGAAGAAGGCTTATACAAAGGGATTTTTCTCCTATACAATGTGGAATTAATGAATCTAAATCAATATCCTAGGTGATAACTTATGGAATGAAGAGTCTATACTTAAATTTTTTTTTTCATTTCAAGGAAGTAGTGGTGGGAGGTAAAGAGTCATAGAGGAGGGTGGTTCTTATGGATTTTATATTTCAAATACTTTTCACAAAGCATAGGATGTGGTGACCTAGACATAAGAGTTTGCAAGGGCAGGAATTTCCTTTAGGAAGTTTGCTGATTTGTTTCACTTAGACTTGGAAGCTCTATGATCTTCTTCTGGTATGTTGAAAAATATGAAGGATAAGAGGTTCCATAATACTATTTGTGAAGTGGGGAAGGGAATGTTTTTGTAGGAAGAGTTGTGGTGTTTCTCTTCATCCTCCTTGTAGATTGTTTATGGGATTTGAAAGATAGTAAATCCAAAGAAGTTTTTGCTAATAAAGTCTTTGGAAGGAATAATGTAGAGAGACCTCTAGGATAATTTCTCAAAGAGAAAAGATAGAGATTGGGAGAGAGATTGATTAGAAAGAAGAGGTGGACATCCATTAAGAAAATGAAGTATCTATTAAAACTTGTCTTAGGGGAAGACATTAGGATGCATAAATTTATAGACATTTTTTCTTAAACTTTGGTTTGAAGAGTTTTTAGTAGGAGGGTTTGTGAGAAAACCTTGAATGAATTTGCTAAAAATAACTAGAAGGCTTTCTTGGTACATGTCTTGAACCATTTATTCTTGTCAAAGGGATGTGTGGATTTATCCTTTCATTCAAAAAAATATGTGAACAAATTTTCCATGCTTCATTAGAAGTGGAACAATAACTCTTTGAGTCTTAAAATACGGTTTCCATCATTTGATTAAAAATATAAATGTTTGACTTCACCACTGTTTGGCTAAATATTTTGGGTCTCTTGGTAGAATTGTGCTTGAAGGAATGTTTTAGGGATATTGGGAATTATTTTAGGAATTTTGTTAAAAGAGAATTGAATTTTTGATCCACGTGTAGCTTATCCCTAGCTAAGGTTTTGGTAGATTACGATCTCAAATATTGTTTGGCGATAAAAGTTTAATCTATAAGGGTTCCAATATTATTTTCCAACTGTTGCATTATTGTGGTATTCCCTTTCAATGTATCAGATGTCATAGCTTCAATAATCTAGTAGCTTGGTGAAAGCTACCCTTGCAAAGAAAAAGTGAAGAGAAAAGGAGTGGAAAAAGGAAGTATGTCTATATAAGGTTAAATTGCATCAAGATCATGAGGACATTGTAAAAGTTTTAAATATTATTGCCTCTTTGGAGGATCCTACTAAAAAAAGAACTCATATATAATGAGTCATTTCATTCCACTTTGAATGAGTGTAATGGTGGGATTTTCTATCTATCTCTGGGTTATTGCCTCCAAGCTAATTTGTAAGAGGATTTTGGTTTTACTTGATCATTGGATAAATAATGGGAGATGGATGGTAAGTTCGTAAATGACTTAATCCATTTGAATTTGGTTAATTAATTGGAAAATGTGAGATATTATGTTCTTTGTTGGACTAGATGTTAATTTTCCTTATATAGTAGGGATAACCTTTGGTATTTTGGGTAAATTTGGAGAATGGGATATGTCCCAAAATCCCCTGAGTGTTTTAAAAAAGAGTCTTATCCCCATCAGGGGATCTTAGAAAAATATAATCTGCTTCCCCTCCTTTAGCAAGTAATCCTTTCCTATTTAAAATTACAATTAAATAATTCGTCGAAGATATAATATAGGGATTAGAAAAGGAAAACCATTTTCATGGGTGGTGGGGGGAGTCAAGAGGGAGGGGGTCGAAGGATGAGGAAGTAGTACTAGGCATAAGTACAGGAAAGAAAATAAGGGTGGGATTAAGAGAAAATCTTATTTGAGTATGGAACATGACAAGTCAGTTTTTAAAGTTGGAAAACAAACTTCACTTTTAGGGAAACTTACAACAGTTGGACCTCTTACAGGGATGGCCCATTGAGAGAGAGAGAGAGAGATGTTAGAGAGAGAGAGAGAGAGAGAGAGAGATGTTTCAAAATGGAGACTTTGAGTCAAAAGAATATTATTTTATCATGTTTCAAAATGGAGACTTTGAGTCAAAAGAATATTATAGGGATGGCCCAGAGAGAGAGAGAGAGAGAGAGAGAGAGAGAGAGAGATGTTTCAAAATGGAGACTTTGAGTCAAAAGAATATTATTTTATCATGTTTCAAAATGGAGACTTTAAGTCAAAAGAATATTATTTTATCTAGGGATTTGAAAGTTTCCTTAGAGAGAGCGAGAGAGAGAGAGAGAGAGAGAGAGAGAGAGAGACCTCTTATAGGGATGGCCCATTGAGAGAGAGAGAGAGAGAGAGAGAGAGATGTTTCAAAATGGAGACTTTGAGTCAAAAGAATATTATTTTATCTAGGGATTTGAAATTTTCCTTAGATAGAGAGAGAGAGAGAGAGAGAGAGAGAGAGAGAGAGAGATGTTTCAAAATGGAGACTTTGAGTCAAAAGAATATTATTTTATCTAGGGATTTGAAATTTTCCTTAGATAGAGCTAAAATCTAGACCAATTTCTTAGGTAGACCCTTTCTTTGATTTTTTTATTCATATAATAGATGAAAATGGGTTGCTAGACACAAAAACATGTCAATTTAAATCCCACTCGAAGGAATATGAGAGTAGGTTAAGAAAAAATGGAAAAGGAATTGACAGATTTCTCCTTTCTGGAGGCATGATAAATGATAAATTAAGGGTTAGGCAATGAGTGGGGGGGTCATTATGATCATATGCTGGTCCTTTTGGAGATGGCTAAGTCTAAGAGAAAAAATATATCTCAATTAGTTTGATCCTTTCTTCGTAGGTGAAGGAGACTTTGTTAGCTTAGTGGAGGAGACTTGGATACCCTTTGATGAAATATGAGATAAAAGCTCCAATTGAATTTTACGAAGATTTAAAAGGGATAAAGCAAGTGCTCATGACTTAAAGGAAAGAGAAAAAGTTAAAGGATGATCAGGAGCTAAATATATTGGAACAACAATTGGAAAGTATGTATAATCAAAATCCTACAAGGTTTGGATAGGAATACATTAAAATGGAGGTATCAGGGATGGAATAGAGGATAATGTTATTGAAAGAGATAGAGGTTATATGAAGGTTAAAAATAAAAATTATTTGGGTTCAAAAGGTAGATGAAAACGCCAATTATTTTCATTAATTTGATAACCAAAAGAAAAATGTGAACCCAATCTACAAAATCAAAGGAACAATGATGAAATTACATCTAGTTTTGAAGATATTGCTCATATATGGATTGTTTTTTTAGTTGGATTTACAAAGAAAAAACAGGGCAACTATTGCTGAGATAGCAAATATGAATTCCTACTTCCCAAGTTCGTTAATGTAGAGGACAATGAAAGGATCAAGGAAGAAATTTCCAAGAGGGAGACAATATATGGTTTATAGAGTTTCAAAAAGGACAATAGTCCTAGGCTTGATGATTGGCTAGGAGAATTTTTTCTTGGGGTTTATGAGGCCATTAAATAGGATGTTTTAAAATTATTTAAGGAATCCAAAGTTAATGGAAGGGTATTGGTAACCTTAAATGTGATTTTTATAGCTATAATCCCAAAATCAAATGACCCCAATTCATTTGAATAGTTTATGCCTATTTCTATATGTAATTGTATTTATAAAATAATTGGAAGGAAATTACCTTAAGGGTGAAGGAGATTATGTTAGAATAATTTTCTTTGAGTAGTTTGGGTTTTTCTGGTGGTTAAGAGTGATCATTCTAATTAATATGATAAAGCTAGCTTTGCTATATTTGAGGATAATGTTGTTTCATTTTAGTTTTAATGTTCAATTTGTTAATTGGGTTGTGATTTGTGTTACTATAGTTTCCTTTACTATTTTGATCAATGGTTCTACCTTAGAAGTGCTTGGGTGAGGGATGAGATAAAAATTCCATCTCTACCTCCTCCAATGTTTTTACTAGTTGTTAATGGACTTAATAGATCATTGATTAAGAAAAGAAATGTAGGGGCTTTGAAGGGAGTAAGACTAGGTAGAAAAATATTTCTTACTCACTTGTTGTTAATGGATGATGTTATTTTTTTTTTGTAATTTCTCAAGGAGAGATGGTGTGAAAGTTAGAGAAATTTCAATTTGTACTGCACAATAACAAGGATGTTGGTTAATGATAGGAAACTAACAAATTCTTCTCAAGGGTTGATGACGAGATCACTAATTATTATTTAGAGTTGTATTCTTTCTAGCATATTGAGTTGCAAGAAGAGTTAAAGTACCTTGGGTTTGCTTCAAGACAAATGATTATGGCAATAAAAACTAGGATTGGTTAATAGTAAATTTTGGAAAGATACTTTCAATATGGTGCAATTGTTGGTTATCAAGAGGGGGAATGATTATTATGGTAAAGTCAATGGTAGAAGATATTCAAGTTTATTGGATATGTTTGGATTTCATTCCTAAAGGGGTGCTAGAGAAACTTAGAAGGTTAAGCTAGAGGATTTTATTGTTTAGGAAAATGGGGAATGTGTTATAGATCCATTTGGGCACATCACTCTCATCTTATAGATCAGTGCTTTAGGGCCCATCAAAACCTAATTCAGTTGTTACATGCCCTAAAGAAGTCAACCATAAGAATTCTTAGCTTCCCAAGAAGTTCCATGACTGAAATTTCCTCTAAGAAGATCAGTGCAGGTAGGCCTTCATTACAGTGTGCTACAGTGTAGTCCAGTACACTGCTAGGGTGCTATGCAGCGCACTTGAGCCCTCTTTGGCCTGCGTTGGGCGAATTTGAGCAAAATTGCATTGGAGTTTGGGAATATTCTTATCCAATGGATGCATCTAGAAGTTTCCCAAGTTTATCTATTCCTTTGAGCTCAAATTTGGATGAGGTAGGGATTTAAGGAACATCAATCCCTTTATCCCTTCCTCCATGGAACTAAATTCTAAGTTTGGGAGGGCATTCATTATCACCATTTATGGAATAACTTCCTTCATTCACCTATAAAAAGACAACTCATCTAAGTGATTAGGGGCTGGAAATCATTGAATTATAGGGAGATGATGTTAGTATGAGACTTGAGTTGGTTTCAAGTATTGTAATGATGTTAAAATGTCTTTCTTGTTATGAGGAGAGGATGGGATTGAACTGGGGGAGTGATACTGAATCAAGCAAATTGGGTAGTAACTCTTCATTTTATTAATAAAGTGTTCAAAGCTTTTTCCATATGTTTGTATTGTCCATTGATGCTTTCATATGTGTATTATGAACTTGATTCCATTCTATGTTTAATCAATAGATCATTATCATATGCTTTGATCGGTTTTTGTCTTCTGTCTGTGTGTAGGTACTATTCAAGCAGATTAAGTATGGAAAGGAGCAACGTAATTGGTCAAGGGAGATAAGGAGTAAGCAAAAGCTACAGGCAGGCTTCTTTACTGTCTTATTTTATCTATTGGTTATAGAAAAAGTAGAGAATGCTTTGCATTGTTGTTCTAGACTTAGCTACTAGTCTAGGGGTTTAAGTGTTTATCCGTAGACACTAAAACTTCCCAAAACAAATTGGTTACTCCGCTGGGGATCGATCATCCATATTAGTAGCTTATCAACCTCTTAATACATTTCTACATACTTTACTTGTGATCATTTATTGAATTTCAATCTTCTTTCATTGAAAACTGAGTCAAAATTGTGTCAAAATTGCCTTCAAAATGGCTTACTGTCACCAGTGTAGTCCAATGAAGGACATAGTGCACTGTAATGCACTTCCTGCATAGAGGCAATGTGCTAAAGTGCACTGTCTCTCACTGCTACCTGCGTTGATCCCTTGAGGGCTAGTTTCCCATCTAAGAGCTTAAGTTTTTTGCCAATTTTCTCATGTTTGAATGATTTATTGAATGTCAATGATGTCTTGTCTCTGAAAATAGTTTTTCATCTCCCTACTTGACCCTACTTAGACTAGGACTGATAAATGTTTCTTATGTATTTGCTTTGTCATTTTCAATCTACAGTCGAAAGTTAGTTTTTGGTCAATTGATCTTTGTCGAAAGAAAGTGTCATAAAGTCGTCTTTTCCTTCAAAAATTGAATTGTCGTAAAATATTCATTCATGAAAACCAATTGGTTGATGTATGCATATGACTATTCTTTTCATTGAAAGTGTCGTAATTCCTAATTTCTTTGAAAACGAAACTGTTGTAAAGTCTTCCTTTCCTTGAAAAGAAATTTTCGCAAAATCGTCATTTTATGAAAAGAGTTTATTGATTGATTGTGCATTGGTTTTCCTTTTTGTTCATTCACATTAAGGGAAATCGAAAAGAAATACATGCATGTTGCATTGAAAAAAATTTTGTGTCCTGATAGGAATAGTGTAGGGAATTTTCATTTAGATCGTGCTCTTTTCTCTTTGATCAAAAGAAATATGATTGCTCTATCCCTAAGTAGCTAGGATTTTCATCTTTAAATTGAATGGAAAGAATGCTTATCATGATCGTTGCATTCCTAGGAATTTCAGAATACATCACGCGGTGAACTTGAAAGGAAAATTCCTAAGCAAGATCAACTTAAAATAAACTTAAATTTACCTAATGGGGCATTGTCATTAACGAAAACATTTAGTGGTTCTAGGCTAGATACGTGTCCCGACGTCATAAAACAAAGCAGTTGCTGTTAACTTGTCTGCAATACATCCTGAGTGTGATACCTCATTCCATGTACGTGAGTATATCATAGCTCGTCCACGTACCTTTGGGTATATATGGCGGTGTTACAATACGTAAATTATATGGGAATTGCTCTCACTGTGTCATTTTCCATTAGACAGCGCTTATACGGACTGGGCCTCCACATACCTTCGAGTATATATGGGAGGAAAACTCTAGGTTGTTATCAATCCTTAAGTAATCGAGTCGACCACCTTGTAAACTGTGATACACCGAACACAACATTTGGGGAGATTGCCTGCCCGTACTTCTTGGTTCGCAAGGAGGTATTCTGCAGTTCACAGTTGCTTGGTAAACCTTTTGCCTAGTGTATGCATTTTTATTTATTTCTTTTTTGATAATAAAATTAATCAGCAATCATGGAGGAACATCAACCCATACCCCGTCGTTCACAGAGAATAGTGAGAAAACTCTTTGCCTACCGAAGTGACACCAATTCGGGCAAAGCGGTCTCGCTTAACTGAGTCTAGTACATCAAGAACTCCTAATTCTTCATTTGAGTTACCTGAATCATCTATTTCGGTAAGTACATAGACTCCAGTTACTCCAAATATTTCTGGCACATCCATTCCTGAAGAGAAAGTTTCACAATTACCTGAGGACATTAGCACTGATCCTAGTGAAACAGTAACCGAAGTTTCTCAACAACAAGTTGATCCTCAACTTGAAGTTGCTCAACAAGAAACTACTTCTGAACTTGAATCAGTTCAACCAGAAGTTAATCCAGAATCTATCCCAGTTCAAACAGAAGTTACATCTAAACCTGAAGTTGTTCAGGAAGCTCTTACTGAAATTGTCGTTCATTTACCCAAACATCTGGACTTCAAATTTGAACATTCAGAAGTTGTTACTTTATCGAAATATGATCAATCGGTTACGCCTCAGACATCAGTAACTATTGAAACTTCAACTTCATCAACACCAGAAATCTTTTACGGACCTGACGGTGAAGTTCTTCCACCAGGTTTAATTGCTACAGAGGAGGAATTGGAAGAAAATTCCACACCTGGAACCCCATTTCACTTTGGAGGTGAGCTTTATCTTTACCCTAATACTCCTGATTTAGTTGCTTCATTTAATCTTGCTTCTTTTCAAGTACCCATCGAATCTTTAGGATAACTTTTGGGTCAGTTAACTATGGCTGAACAACTGTCAACATCCCATATTGTATCATCTGATGCAGCTGTAGCAGAATCTTCTATTGTAACCTCTTCGATGTTTTCTACCACACTTAAGCCGCACTTGTATAGTGAATCGTACGTCCCAGTTGGTTACCAATCATTATCTGGAACCCACTCAGGGGTTGCTTCTACACCATGGTCATCACCCATGTCCTCAATCGGAATTTTTCCTGGTTCTTCTCTAATGGGAACTCAGCAATTCAATCATGTATATTAGTGTCAAGCTAGGAAATCTAGTCAACAAAGACCTATGTATCCATTAAATACTGGATTGCCACCATATGGCAAGCAATATCCTTATTCACCATATCCTCCTTATTCCGAGGGACTACCATATGGTAATATCCCACAGTATTTAGGTCAATCTGGAATTAGAGTTTGTCAATGGAAACCAATAATGCCAGTTCAGCCAAGGCTTGTGTATCCAACACAACCAATGCAAATTGTGTCATTTATTCCCACTACACCTGTTGTTACTATTGTACCACAGTCACAAGTTCAAACTGTTGTGTCTTAACCAGTACAAACTGATCCTTCTACCTTGCAATCAATATTTTCAAGTCAATAAGTTCAAGTTCCTCAAGTTGTTGTACAACAATCACTTGTTTCTGTAGTTTAGCAACAAACTCAGGTTAGTATACCCTTATCTGGATTGACCTAGGCTTACACTGGTATGGTTTATTCACAACCTGGCCAACCAGTCATTGCTGGACAACAACAACCGTTAAATCCACAACAGTTGTACCAACAACAACAACAATTGATTCAACAATCGTGGCAGCCTCAATTTCAACAACCCCAATTATAGCAATTCCAACCTCAGTTTGGACTTGTTTCACAGGCTCAACCTGGTTTTGGTCAATCTCAAGCTTACCAAGGTCCTGGTCAACAAGGCTTTGTAGGTTATGGACAACCACATAATCAACCTGGTTATCAACAACCACCTTATACTGGTTTTGTTCGACAACCATACCAAGGTTACCAAATGCAGATGTCCTATGTCGGTATGCAAAGACCTATTGTACAAGTAATTCCATCATATCCTAGGTATGCTCAACCTGACTTGATTCGATAGTTTCCCTTTGTAGCAACTTTAGAATTACTAGATTTAAATCAGCTCACTAATGATCCAATCTTATATGCACCTTGGTGGTCGGTAATCCCGTATAAGTTACCATCTAACATTTCAAAGTTTAATGGAAATCCTGGAGAAGACCCATCAAATCATGTTATGACCTTTCAATTGTTGTGTTCATCAAATGCTTTAAATGACAATTTGGTCAGACTTCATCTTTTCCAAAAAACACTTACTGGTCCAGCTACTAAATGGTACATTGAACTACCAAGAGCTTCTTTCGATAATATCACCACTTTAGCCACTACTTTTTTGACCCACTTCCAATTACTTATCAGATACGAGACTGGAACAGAACTCCTAACCAACTTTAAACAGAATATTGCTACCTATATATTAGATCATATTCATGAGTGGTGGCGTCATCGTCAAATAGTTAAGACATATGTTCCCGATCATCTTTTAGCTGAGTGGTTCATAAAATCCTTGTTGCCATCAATCACCGAGGATGTGGCAAAAGGTGGAGTTGTCACAGAAGAGAAAGTCATTACTTATGCCCAATACTTGGATTTAATTTACACAAAATTTGACACACTTTATGATAAAATTCCCAATGCACCTTGACTAGCTTTCACTGTTCCCCCTCCTCCATAATCGAGTAAGGACTCTCATGTTGGCGACGGTGTGATCAGTTCTTCAAGCACACAAACAACCGGAAGACCATCTGGTCAAACTCTTGTTGTTTCCAATCAAACTACCAATGCATCGGAAAATACTCTTGCCTCCAAGATTAATGTCGTGTCATCTGACAAAGGAAAAAATCCAAAGCAACTAGGATGTAAGAAAAAGGGGAAAAACAAAAAATAATAAGAAAATTCCCCTCCAGAGAAATCATCTAATTCCTCTACTTCGGCAAGGAAACCTCGTTATCCATGTCTGATATGTAATGATGAGAATTATACAAGAGACTATCCACATCGCTCTGAGGTCTCTAAACTTTTAAAGACTTCAAACACATCGGCAGTGTTGACTGATCCATTTCCAGCCTTGGAGACATATTTGGTTGCAACAGACCATGCTTCCACATCCCAAGTACTCATGTTATCCATCACAAAGCCACAAAACAAAGTTTTGGTGTCAATAAGAAACAAAGATTATAGAATATATCGTCGTCAAATAATTAGGCCACTGATCAACCTAATCCTTCGACTTCGACTTCATCTAAATTTGTTCCATCCATTGTGCCTGAATTGACAATAAAACCACCAAAGGGAGTTATGCACAAATCGACATTCAACCCTCGGGCTCGAGCAGCTCAAAATTATAACATAGTGGAAGATCTTGCTCAATCACCTTCCGCTATGTCGACACATGAGGTCTTGCAAAACTATCCCTCCCAAAAATAGGCTTTACTGTCAGCAAAAGGTGGAATAGATCCGACAGATTCAAATATTGTGGTTTTTAACCATGCGGGATATTCACCACAGTTACTGGTGCAATTATCTTTCCTAATCCAAGTAAAAGCTCTCAATAAAAATATTCGTCGAACTATTATTGACAAGGGGGCATCTACTTGCATTATGTCCATGAGCTGCTGGAAAACACTTGGTTCACTGCCATTATAGTTACAGAGACTTCAAGGGAAGGCAAAATTTCTGAGGAGGTTCATTCCAAACTATGCTAAGTTGGCTAAAGGTTTTACTCGTCTATTGAAGAAAGGGGTACCCTTCCATCAGGATCAAGTTGCGCAAGCTTCCTTTGATGCTCTTAAAGATTCACTAATTAGAGCATCATTAATGTATGCCCCAAACTATTAAAAAGACTATTACCTGTATCTCGTTGCTTCAGATACAACCATTGTCATGGTTTTAGTCCAAGAAGAAAGTGGAATAGAACATCCTATTTATTACTTGAGTCGTAATCTCAACGATACGGAAAGTAAGTATTCCTATGTTGAAAAGTTAGCTTTGGCAGTCGTTCAAGCTGTGAAGAGATTTCGTCATTACATCCTCCTTCGTAAAACTACCATTATATCGGATTACAACCCTAAGACATACATTTTTTCATGTCAATTATTGGGTGGCAAATATTCCAAATGGATATTTATATTGCAAGAGTTTGGTTTGGAGTTCATCGAATATAAATCAAAGAAATCTATTGTCTTTGTCGAGTTACTTTGCAATCTTCCCTCATCCTCCAATGATTCAACATCAAAAGCATCAATTTTGGATGAGTCTCTGTTTCTTATCTCGTCAAGTGATCCATGGTATGGAGATATACTGGTCTATCTCCAAACCCAAGCTTTTTGGCCTAATACCTCTCGCTCTGAACAATAATGTACCCGATACCAAGCCAAAGATTATCTGATCGTTGGTGATACGCTTTATCGTCGTGGTGTCAATACGATTTTACGTAGGTACCTCACTCATCAAGAAGCTGAAAAAGCTTTGAATGAATGTCATTCAAGTGCTTGTGGTGGACATTTATCTGATTACGCTACCGCATAGAGAATTCTCCGTGCTGGTTACTTTTGGCCAACCATATTCAAAGATTGCATTATTGCTGTTAGAAGTTGCATGATTGCCAGATATTTGACCGGAAAACTAGATTACCACCTGAACCACTGCATCCAGTCATTTCTTTTGGCCCATTTGCCAAATGGGACATTGACTTTATGACATGTAACCCCACCTCGACCGGGGGGCATGGGTATATTATAGTCGTCGTTGACTATTTTACCAAATGGGCTGAGGCGATGCCAACATTGAACAACAGTGGCGAAACGACTGCTTTATTTTTCTTCAACCATGTGGTTTCCAGGTTTGGTGTAGCACAAGCCATAGTTACAGATCATGGATCGCATTTTCGCAATCACATGATGGTTGAGTTGACCGCCAAGTTAGGATTGTCACATGATAGTTCTACTCCATACTACCCGCAAGCTAATGGACAAGTTGAGGCCATCAACAAAGTCCTTAAGTGCATGTTGCAAAGAATGATTGGAGTTCATAAAAGAAATTGGAATTTAATCATGTACTTGGCTTTGTAGGCATATCGAACCTCGATAAGAAATGTGACCAGATTCACACCCTTTCAGTTGGTGTATGGTTTGGAAGCAGTCTTACCAATTCAATGTGAAATCTCATCTCTCAAATTCGTGATTAACCTGTTACCTGACACTTATGAAGAAGAAGTGTGTTTCTTGGAGTTAATCCATCTAGATGAAACCCATCCGCATTGGCTAATGAAGCGCACAAGAAATGTATTAAGGCGCAATATGATAAAAATGTCAAGCCTCGTGTCTTCTCAGAAGGTGACCTGGTCTTGCTTTAGGATCAGGAGTCTGATAAACTTGAAGCAGGAAAATTTGAACCGCTATGGATGGGCCCTTATATTGTTAAGCATGTTTTGATGAAAGGTGCCTACGAGTTAGAAGAATATGATGGGATTCCATTGTTGCAGCCCTGAAACGGGTTGTACCTTAAACGTTACTATGGTTAGTTAAGTGTAGTAAAACTCACTGTATATATGCTTTGATTGCATGTGTGTGTGTGTTTCTTTTAGATTTCTTATTTGGTTAAGTAATCCACTTAGCATTTGTTGCAGATGTTGAACTTTTCAGAACCATTTGTTAGTTATGTCGATGGGGCTAGTCGTAATATGCAAAATCTATCCTCTACAGCATGGGCCATTTTCGCTCCAACCGACGAGTTAGTGAATTTTAGAGGGATTTGTCGTGGTCGATCGAGGAACAATATCGCTAAGTATAGTGCGTTGATTGAACTCCTCTCTGATGCCATTTCACTTGGCATTCGCCGAATAATCATTAGGCTAGACTCACAACTCATTGTACTACAACTTACTGGCATTTATACTGTCTGAAACCCAATAATTCATCTCATGTTCCTTAGAGTTCATATTTTGGAAAGTTATTTTGAGTTTATTCAATATTAACATATTTCCAAATCTAAACATATTAATTGATTCTCTAGCAAATTATGTGTTAAATAGACATTTGCGACATATGTAAAGTAAATATTTTCAATTCACATCATTAGTTGAATAGAATTGCATCACATAACCATAATAAAGCTCTGAAAGTAAAATAGATAGTTGTTTAAAAAATTTTACAAACAATTTTTGTCCAAGACAAAAATTGGTCATCTGACCCAAAAACTGAAAATGTATGCAGAAAACATCTAAGTAAACTAGTGGTGCTCATGATAAAAGGTCACAGCCTGTGCTATCATGCATAAATGTCTCATCCAACAACTCGGCACACCAATGGTGTGGCACTGTAGTCGCATAGGCAACTCCTTGATCCGAACATCTGGAATGCCTAGGGTTAAACCCTTTATGTGTTCCCGTAGCTCAACCAATGTCTCAGCTAAATCTAAGTCTCAGAAAACTTCTCTCCCAATAGGTCTTTGTGTTGGCCCACCTACCACTTGTTGGTGCCCCACAGGTCGAACAGGTCCAACATCTGTATACATAAAAAATGATTTTTTTTAGTCTTGGAGTTAATAAAAAAAACACAAAAAATGTAGAAACTTTAAAATCAAAAAACACTTTGGTCAAACAATTTATCGATAGCACCCCACTGTGCTCCAACTGGTCACATCAAGTCCAGATCTCCACGGAAATCCATTCTTGAATATGGATACTCTGCGATGGCCATATCATGTCGATCAAACCACTCAAAGAATGTAGGGGTAAATGAGATCAATGACTGACCAGCATGCCTAGCCATAAGATCTACCCATCTCTGCATCCGTGGATCCCTAGGTCCAGATACACCCAGTGAAACAAGTTGTGGTTGCATAAGTGGAATTCTCTCCAAGGCGAAAGAAATCCGGATCGAACCATAGCCAAAGTTCTTTGTCTTTCTGCTTTTCACCTTGATCAGTTGTTCTTTCACGGATGAAAGTATTGCCTCGCACCAATTGAAAACTTTTGGCTCTAAACACTCCAAAGCATACTGAATGTATGATCTGTTTGCCAAGTGTAGTGTCGCACTACCAACCAGTTTGGCAATGGTAAAGAGGATCGTCCTCAATGGTAAAGCACTAACATCGTTGATGTTAATATTTTCGTCTCTTCTAGGTTGTGCACCTTCTCGATAGAACTATCTTATGTAGTCTCTCACTGATTCACCCCCTTTGGCAAATCCAGATAGTGAGATGGGGGCACCCCACCTTGATAGTCCAGTCAGAAAGTATATGTCATCGATGGTAAATGGGATCACTTTGTCCCTAATGTGAAAGGCCTAATCAGTAGGATCCCATGAACGAAAAAGGAACTGTAAAAGCTCAATCTGCTGTTGCATGCTAGATAGTCGGAAATACTTGAGTAACCCGCAATCGATAAGGGCCTCAACCGTATCCTGATTATTTAGGGAAATCATATCTTGTTCTTCGTTCTCTCCATATAATCACAATTTTTAGCTGATGAATGTCTGAAATACAACCATTAGACAAATTAGGATCCATTTCTTGCAAAAAACAAAGGAAAACTTGGGAGAAAATAGCTATGTGAATTTGAGTTTTGCGCCATGCACACCCCTGCCTTAGAGACAGTGCACTGCAATGCATGCATCCTTCTATGTGTGTGCAATGCAGTGCACCTTTCGATGATGAAAAGATGCGTTGATCCCAAAGTTCAAAATTGAAACCCTAGGGGCCTCAAAAACTCAAATTTTTTGCTTGAAACTGAAAATGAATGGAATGAAATGAAAGAGAACAGAGATAGCTCCTACCTGGTATGCACGGCACAAGGAATGGTCCACTGAATCCTCCGAAAGGGAAAATGTGAAATGGTAAAACGTGTTTTTATTTCTTGCACATTAAATCAAGTAAACATTATTTTTTATTCATTTTATCCATGAAACAGGAACTTTTAATCTATTTTGATGGTGTTTTGAGTAGGACTGACAACTAACATGCATAATTTGACGTGCTCAAATGTAAATTGGACATCTTTGACCACAAAGTAAACTTTTATCTCTTTTTCGAGCTTTGTTAAAAACAAGAAAGGAGCCCCCTTTGAGTCCCCTTTAAGCTCTTTTCAAACTCTCTAAACATGAAAATATTGTCGAGCGCTTGTTCTTTCCAGCTCATTAAAGGATTGGAAATGATATCTCTCTTTTATTATTTTACACTTTTTCGGACTTGAGAGATTAATCTACGAAAAAGAACTTTTGGAGTTTCCTTTTCATCCCTTTTAAAACTCTCTAAACATGAAAAGCATTGAGTTATCTTTGTCGTTAAACTCGTTAAAAACATCAAATAGCAACAAACTTTTCCATCTAGATAAGACCAAGTTGTAGAAATTTTTTGAATAATATGACACATATTCACAGAGATTATCCCGATTATACACTATTGTGGAATACATGCATAATACATAACCTCCTCTACGTTGATCATCAATTTACAGAAGCAGAAAC